>CAWUHX010000273.1:0-178632 GCA_963922205.1 Romanomermis culicivorax
CACACTCTATCAGATTAAGCAGTGGTATCAACGCAGAGTACTTCTTTGTTTTTCTTGGTTGTGTATTCCATTGACCGAACCATTTCGATTCATCTTTAAAGTATCATCAAAAACTGTGTCACTTCAATGATATGTCTGAAAAGCTCAACCTGAATTTGTGGGATGAAAATTTAAGCACAGTTATTGTTGCCATATATCTAAATGCTACTTTATTAAACAAATAAATATAAATATAATTGGAATGGTCCGCTGAAAGGGTGAGTAAGGGACCATGTTTGTGTCAATAAAAAACCCTGAATCTCTAAAAAACTTAAAAACACAAAAATGTAGAAAAAAAGAAAATATTATGAACATTAAAAAGTGTGATATTCTACCTTAAAAAAGTAGGAACGTTTTGGAGCAATGGAAAAAAGTATTCTAAAAATTTAGCTCAAACTTATAACTGTCAGTTTGTCGAGATTTCTAAGCTTAAATACATTGCCACTTGCTATTTGTTTTAATTGTATTGTTTTGACTGTATTGTATAAATGCTTGTATGATAAATGTATATAAATGCTTGTATGCTACATGTACATCTAAGCCCATTTAGCTATCTCAAAGGTATAGAATTTCTTAAATTCATTCATTTGATGAACTTTTCTTTTTAGCTGTCAAATTGTGGACAATTCACACCACCTACATGTATGATGCAGCTCACCCAGAATTTCAGCTTCATTGCATGTTGGAGTTATGGACTTTGTCCCCGCGTTTAGTGCTTCGATAAGGCATGGGTGAGCTTAGCCGCCTTGCACTAACCTGTCTTGCATGATTTTCTCAGTTTTTTCAATTTTAATCAGGCTACTACTAAGATTATTATGTGGTTCACATTAGTTGCATTGAATTCTATAAAGGCTAACTCCACTGTACCAAGTGGAAATGAATTTCCAATGTGTTGTAAATTAGTCAATATATTTTTTCCTTGCCGCCTATTTCTATATGGACATTTGAAGTAAGTTGAAATTAAGTGAATTTACTGTGATGTAAAAAAGGAAATATTCATAATTACCAATTTTAATTTAGATTTCACAACATGTATTTATATTGCACCACGTTGCATACATTTTTGCAGATTCTTTAAGGCATCACTTAGCAGACCTTCGAATTTTCGGGTTCCATGCTCATTCAAGTGTAAGCCATCGTCAGATAGATGGTCGAAATCGTGCACAATGTGTTTTTTTGGCGATCGTTTAGAAGCTTGCGTGCTGCCAAATTCTGCCATTTTCCTGTAATTAATTCGTTTAGGGTTTTGTGCAATGCATCGTCCAGTAATTGAAAAATGAAGAAGGAATACCTAGGCTGTTGATGAAACCTTTTATTTCGCATCTCTGCACAGCGGGGAAGAATATCCGTCAAGATGACAGAAATGCCGAATGTCTCCACGATATTATTCGCCAGGATCATGAAACTGCGAGCAAGCTATGAATTTGCAAATTGAAGTTAGTACATATAGGTGTTAGCTTAAATGAGTACAAAACTTTCATATTTTGTTTGATCTGTTAGTATGTCTTCAACCTTATAGTGGCGTGAAACGCTATAAAGTGGTGCCTAGATGAATGACGAAACCTCAAACAAGAACTGACTCGCGAAAGGGTTTTGAAATGAATTGAGAAACACACTCTCAGAAATACTTTTGTAATATTGAAAGGAATGATGATACAGTTGTAGCGTATTCTCACATAAACATATGCTTCAGTTTAGTAGGAAAACAGTTAAGAAAAACTCTGCAAATATAATGAAGTCTTAAATAAGCAAGTTTTACTTTAGGTACTAATATTTTATGAAGTTTCCGATTTTACGATAACATTAATTTGACCAGAAGTTCATCATCAATCATATCCATACTTCGGATTATTACTGCCGAAAACAGCAGGTACATTATATCAAATATCAATTTCCAATACTTTGATCAGACCGATTTTGGTTTGTCACTCAAATTCATTATAATGCACATTCATTTTCCATGTCCGTTCATTATATTTGAAAATAATGTTTTCACCTTTTAGTTAGTTTGTGAACATGTTCGCGAATCGATTGTCTCCACTTTTACAAGAGCTTTTGTTTTGCAAACTTTTCTTGTTTGTTTTTGTTCTGTATTCTTTTATTGTCATACACGATTTAATTGATATTTCTTTTGGTTCTTTTTCTGTGATTACTTCATTTTGTATTTGCTTTTTCTTTTCTCTTGTCCGTGTTTCTCTTTATCCTATTTCTATTTTCATTCAAGTATAATGCGACGATTGTGAATTCTAATCAGTAAACTTTCAGGATAATAACGAAGGACAAGAAAAACAGATCATGCAATAAAGCAAAAAAGTGGAAAATTATAAACAAAAAGAAATGACAGAGATAAAACAATACTGAGCAGAAAAAAAGAAGACAATGGAGCAGTGAAATAGAAAACAAAAGTAAAGAACTAAAGGTTTGAGGAAGGATTCACACTTTGAGAGCAACAGTGGTTTTGCGAGTCTTTTCAGTTTACTCTTTAGGGTATTCGATCTCTTGAGAATCATTCTCAAGGGGATTCACTCTTTTGAAAACCGCTCTTTTTGTTTCCATTTTTTGAGCATTGCACTTATGACTTTCACTCTCTAGGGGCCAGTTGGCAACATAAAAATGATATGAATCTAATGATAGCGATTTTCTTTGCAGGTACATAGAGGCGAAGTGATGTCATTTCAATCTTAGCTTCTTCAGTTGTGGCACTGCTGTTGGACTTCACTTTATTCGATTGTCGATTTGATGTCAATTGGGATTACAAATCTTACCCAATTCTGCATTACCGAACGTTGCTTATGTTCTTTCCTTGTTGAAATTCTGAACATCTTCACTGCTCGTTTAAGTTAAAAACTCGACAAAAAACGTTTTCGAACGATAACAACCAAAGACTGAACTCAGATTTTAATGTTCATCTTAGAAGGAAACTTATGTAAAACTGTCCATTGTAAACTGAGTATGTGGATAATTAAATTTTTGCATTTTCAACCCCTAAAACGTCTAAAAATCAAGGAAATTTAATGTTTGATCTGCCAAAAATTTTCTGACAAGTGGCACAAATGCTCAAATTTTTTTGTGCCAAAAACCATGTTTTGGCACAAAAAGAAAACACTGGCGAGTGGCGACGCCTTTTTTCTTCCTTTCTGAGATTACGGAAATTGTCACAGTAACGATCGCTTAAGTACTAAAAAAACGCTGCAGTAGAGATCTGTTACCAAAAAATATCCTTACCACAAACTACAATTCGAATTCATTATTTACTGAACTGTCTTTCAACTCAAATCTTCGGAGACATAATTCAAATAACAATAAAATTCGTTGCCTAGCTTCCTAACGTGCTCCGGTCGGAAGTTTTGACAAGGATTCGCCTTAAATAGTTCCAATATAGCATCCTCCATTATTGCTCCTGAACAGACGATTAGCTTGGAATTTTCATGTGACAAAAAATTTACAAACTGCCGAACTTTACGGAAACATTCGTCACTCAAAAATGGTGGGTCGATCAATAAAACGTCGAAAATTCCGCGTAAATGTTCGCATTTTTCTCGTGGACAATCTTTATAATCGTAAAATACGAAATTTTGTCCGTACATTTTTTCGAAACGTCGATCGAATTCGAACAGATAGGCGTTGAATTCCGTAGATTTTCTGTTGAAAAGTACCCGAAAAACGGTCGGGCTGCATAAACACGCTATCCTTGAGTCAGAACCGGCAAGCTTGATGCACTCTTCGGCCAATATTGACGCAGTTTTTTCCGTATACCAAAATTGGCTTAGATTCCAATCTTCTTGAATCAGGTTTTCGGATGCTTCGTTGACTTTTAAATAATCCGTTTCTTCGATACAATCGCGAATTTTTTTTTCAGCGTAAAATTGTTGCAAGGCTAAAAGAGTTGATTCGGATAGGATTGGCATATCTTCATCGTCAATTGTTGAATTTTCCATATTTCAGCCAATCTGCAGGAAAACCAATCTATTTATATTAAGTCGCAGTTTCCGCAATAAAACTCATCACTTTCTGGATCGGGGTCCCATACCTGTAATTAGAGGTGCTTGGGGGGACCCCACCTCCAACTTTTTCTGTTTTTTTCCCATAGTAGTCACAAACAACTCTGATGTTTTCCAAATAAGGTGAAAAGAAATGCTGTAGGTTTTGAATCAAATTCAACAGGGAGTTGCAAACTTTACCCTGCCTATGGGTACTAAACCAAAGTTAGTCTTGCAATTTCTTAAAGCTTTAGATCAGCAGTCTAGAGACAATCGTCCCTTACCCGAAAGTGTCAAACTCAAAATTCTATGACAAACTATTGATCCCAATGTTCATCATTTTATGGAAGACCACGCTTCCTATGATGACGCCGAACAAATCCTTTCAAGTTTTTTAGCCTCCCACCAAACTCTAAGTGACCTTCACTGTGAATGGTTCACTATTTCTCAAGGAGATTCCGAAAGTAGAGTCCAATTTGATAACCGACTGTATTCTTATGCACCTACTTTTTTTCAGGATAAAACCGAAAAGGAAAGAGATCAGATGATAATCATGCAATTTTATAGAAAATCATCTCTGGTGATACAGGCAACAATGGACAAACATGAAGGTCAAATCGTTTTGCTCCAGGATTTAGTCACTTTTTGTGATAATTTGGAAAAAGAGTTGAAAATACAAGATGAATTATTCAAGCAACGGTTCCAAAAACATCACCATCTTGCGATCAATGAAACAAAATCGCCTGAGCAGGTAAGCCATGAGTCCAACCAGGAACCCCTACCGCCAAATTTAGAATAATTTTATAAATTCAGCCAGTAATTCATCCTATAGAGGCGGATGTAATCGAAATGCAGGCCCCCAGCACAGTAGTTATACTAGTAACCCTTGTGGCCTCAGCAACAACCAGGCCCTACTCCACCCCCTGCCCTTTCCACACCTACGCCCATGCTGCAACCAAATAATGATGCTATTTTGGCTAACAATGCGCTTCTGGGACAACTTATTGACTTACTGCAAAGGACTCAAGTTGCGCCGCAGACCCCTCCAGCGCCCGCTGCACCATTGCAACCATCAGGCATCTCCAGAGCGCGACTTTACTGTGGATATCATTGTATGTTTGGCCACTCAACAGAATGGTGTGTAAAATTACAAGGGTATGCAGCGCAAAGTCCTACAGCAGATATTTCTGTTTACTACCATAACACCCCCAACATTCCTACCAACCTCATGCACCCACACAACCTTCGAACCAACCTCGTTTTGTGACCTCTTCTCCAACTCGTGGAGGTTATGGTAGTTATGCCCCGCCTTCCAGGAGACCATCAATGTGGAGACCCACAACCAGGGCCGTGCACAAGGGGGGGGGCGCGGGGGCGGCCGCCCCCCCCCATTGAGGCAGTAACTCTGAACCGAAAAGATGCGTTTTGGTGGACTTTAAAAGGTCAAAATCTCAAATTTTTCCGGCGCTTCGCGCCCGTCATGGGTATAATTATAACTATATTCTATTAGGCGCAGCCGTTAGCATATCTACTTTGACTTAGTAATTAATGCTTAACAGTTTCTATCAATCAAGTCAGCTCGTTTCATTTTCTAATCGTTTACAGTCAATTATGTCGCCGAAAATAGAGATTTTTCATCAAGTCTCTCAATTTTTTCTCTCGATGATTGGAATTTTTTAAACGTTTGCAATCTGAACTTTTGCGCTTATTGAAGGTGGAAATTGAAGACATTACTCTAGAACGCGATTTCGAAACATTTGTTCACGAATTATCTGTTAGAGAGATTTATTTTTCAGCGTTTTAGAATACAAGAACCCGAAAATTTTTGCGGCGCTTCGCGCCGGAATGGGAGGCAAATTACGCTTCATCAATCTGATTTCAATTTATTTCCCAACGTTATCAAGGTTCATTTTCCAGCGTTTTAGGAAGCGTTTTAGAAAGTGAAAATCAAAAAAATTTTTCGGCGCTCCGCGCCGGACCATTCTATAGAACATCAATATGTTCTTCATGAGCTCATTTTGACCAACATAACCAGAATTTTCTCAATTTTTTTCCTCATTTTTGCAGGTTTCTGACATCAAATACAACAAAATGCTTGGGTATGTTCCTGAAATGCATAAAAAAGCATCCGTAGCCACATTATAAGCGTTTTTAAAATGTGGAAAATTTTTGGAAAATGAGGAAAAAAATTTTGGGTCTGGTTCTCATGTGGAAAAAATCTTCGAGGAAAAAAACGGTGATGCACACAGTATATCCGCGTAAGATCAACATTTTCTGGGGCTATTCAGTGAAAAAATCTAGTCCGCCAGCCCCATGAAAAAATCTTGCGCACGGCCCTGCCCACAACATACTACAGTAACCAACCGCGTACGCTGAACACTCAAAGTATAGATGAGAATACAAATGCGCAAAACCAGTTTCTGCCACAGTATTATAATCCAAACAAAGTAGTCTCTTTTCCACCTTCAGCTCCCAATCAGGATCGAAACCCTGCCAGCCCAGTTGCACAATATAATTCTATCAATACTTCCAGGAATAACTTACAGGCAAAGAGTAAGCAGGAATCAAACATTATCAGCACTAAAGAAAACGAAACAATGTCATTTCATAGCAACAAATCCACACCTCTGACGGAAAAAACTGAAGGTAATAAAAATGGAAATTGGCAAAATTTAACCATTTTTCAGGATACAATGGATATAGTCCAAGACACCATTTCCACCCTCAAATGGTCAGTGAGTTCCGACCTTGGGACCAGTCAACTTCTACACAAGACTCAAACAATTGGGTCTGCACAGTATTCACTATACTGTGTAAGTATCCCTGAAATCCACGATTATATTGGGCACAGATTTTTTAGCGCATAAAAATATTGGAGCCATTTCCAACTTTTGAAATAAGACTCTCACCATTGCCAATAGACAGGTAAATTTTAATGTTGAACACCCAGAATCACTATTGACAGCTCTAATGCTTCCTCCCCCACTGACTCTATCAGCCGTAAACTCTCCGACACCAGCGCCGTCCTCAATTAATTAGATTGCGCTAGCACAACCAGTGATAGCCATCAAAGGTGTGTTGCTTCAACCTTATATGAATCAGGTTATTTATGGCAGTTTGGTCTTGCAAAAATTTACAACTTCATCTCTGTGTGTGGTTGCCTCTGACGACAACTCATCCACAATATCAATTGAGCCTGCCAACGTCAATCCACAAGTCAATTGTTTTCCCATAGTGGTTATAAACAACTCTGGTGAAACAATAAAAGTAAGTAAAAATGAAATTATAGGTAAAGTAGCTCTGCTTGTGCATGAGGTCAAGACCTCCTCTAAGGCCATTGCAAATTCTATTGACAAAACAACTCAACATTTTTGGCCTTATGTGGACAAAATGGTTGCAAAATCCAATCTAGATAGTGCTCAAAAAGGTAAGTTGTATGAGTTCTTGCTTGCAAATCCCTCTGCCTTTAGTTTAGCAGGCCATCCTCCTACAGTAACCCATTTAGTACAGCACACGATTGACACAGGAGACACAAAGCCAGTAGATAAACACTCTTATAACGGGCCAATTCAATAATGCCATATATTCTGAGAACACATCCAGGACATGCTCGATATGCAGGTAATAGAACTAAGTCAGTCCCTGTGGGATGCCCCCTTATTCTTGGTATCCAAAAAAGATGATTCTTGGCATCCAGTAGTGGACTTTAGAGGCATTAATGATGTCACAAAAGATGATCAGTACCCTCTCCCAAGGATGGATGACTACTTAGACAGCTTGAGAGGAGCCAGGTACTTTATCATGCTTGATTTGAAAAGTGGATACTAGCAAGTACCAATGGTGCCAGACTCAAAACACAAAATTGCATTCATCTCACAAGACGGATTATACCAATTTACAGTAATGCCCTTTGGCCTAAAAAATGCTGCCGCAGAGTTCCAAAGGCTTATGGAAAGAGTGTTGCAGCCCTATGTATGGAAAATGTGTCTTGTTTATGATATTATTGTTTTTCAGAAACATTTGAACAACATTTAGAAAACTTACAAATTGTTTTCGATCGTTTGCAGACTGTCAATTTGACACTCAAACCCGAGATTGCCAAAGCAAGTTAGTTTCTTAGGACACATACTGAGTACCCATGGAATAATGCTGGATCTGAAGATAATCAAGGCCATAGCTGAATTTGATTTTCCATGTGACCAAAAGGTCCTAAAATGATTTTTGGGCATGGTCCAGTGGTGTAAATGCTTTATTAAAGGTCTTGCCCAAATGGCAGATCTATTATACAAACTTCTAAGAAAAGATGTTAAATGGGAGATTACTGAATATTATATCTCTTCTTTTAAGGCTATCAAGGCAGCATTGACATCAGCCCCATTTTTGACGTATGCTGTATACAACAACTCCGCAACGTTTATGATTCAAACCAGTGTTTTTTTTTTGTACAACACCCCTTTGTACTTGTACAAAGATTGGAGTCAAAAGTCTTTGTACATTTTAATTTTTCTTTGTACAAAAAAATTTTCGTTTTGTAAATACTTTTTAGTGATCCTGAACCCAGTGATAACGTTGGTTTGAAATTCTTGAGCACTGAAAGGACAGGGAGGAAATCAAAGCCACTGTTTTTTCCACGAACTTTTTTCCACAAATGTGGAAAGGGATCTTTCCACATGTGGAAAAAAATTTTTTTCGTCTTCAAACCCTCATTTTTTGGCTTAAAAATGCTCCCAGACCCTTTATCGCACTGTTTTTGAGCTTTTTCAAGCCTTCCGGTGTTTTTAGAGATTCATTAAAATTGAAGAAAAAATTGAAATGTTCGCCCTTAAAGCCTAATCTACAAGCATTGCGGAACAAATTTTCTAGCAAACTATCCAAGAGCATAATTGACTTTGAATTACATGAGAAATCGATGGTCGAGTCCCCTATGATGACAAGTGAAAGCCCAAAAAAGATGGTACATTCCGGCGCCGAGCGCCGGAAAATTTTTTGGGTATGTTGACATTCTGGGATGCTGGAAAATCAATTTTCCGAACATTTATTTCAAGAATTAGATTCCAATTTTGTGTTCAAGAGTCGTAATTTCTAGAATTTTACTTGAAAAATTTTAAAATCTGTAATTTATTTGTAAACTCTCATGAACTTGGTCGAAAATTATATGAGTAAGAAGAGTATAAATTTCCGAAAGATATTTCCATGAAGCTTTTGAATTGATTTTACGTTAGCAAAGAAATAATCGCATCATAAAGCATAGAGACTTGACGATTGATCTTTCTCAAAAGGAAAAAATGTGAATCTTCATTAAATATTATGATAAAATGTTGAAGATGACCAATTAAAACATGAGATACTAAGTTTAAGATGATGAAAACTATATAGATTAAGTGATAATTAAAGGTAGACATGATAAAAGCCGCGCCTCAGCTACTTAATGAATAATGATGATTATTGAAGTTATAACCGGCGCGAAGCGCCGGAAAATTTTGAGATTTGGACCTCCTAAAATGCACCAAATGCATCTTTTCAATATGAAAACCCCCAAGAAAAAAATCTTTTTACATGTACAAAGATTGTCAAAATTTTTCTTTGTACAAGGGAAAAAATCTTTGTAGAGTACAAAAAAAAAAACACTGATTCAAACCAAAGCTAGCAGTATGGCAATCAGAGCCGAACTATATCGAGGAAGTGCCACCAATAAGTGGATGATCACCTACTCCAGTTGCAAGTTATCTGAACGGGTATCACGCTACTCCACCATAGAATGAGTGTCTAGCAGTAGTCTACAGGTTTCAGATGTATCCTCATTATCTTTTTGGATCAAAAGTAATAATAAGAACTGACCATAAGCCTCTTATGGGCATGTTTAAAAACATACATGTAATGGGGCCCGAGGTCTGGGGGGGTCGAGCCACTTCTTTGGGCCGGGGGTCAGTAATTCCCAAAATTCTGGGGGGAGGGGTCTCTGAAGGGAAAAAAATTCGATTATTTCAGGAAAAAGTTCGAAGAATAATTGAAAAAGTAGTAATTTTTTCTGAAAAAGACTGAAGGAAGAAAACCTATTCATGGCGCGAAGTGCTGAGAAAATCAACGTTTTTGACCATTTTTTGTTAAAAAATTGACATTTTTCATTAAAAAATTGATATTTTTCAGTGTTTTTCTGACCAAAGTATGGGGGTTCCAACAGCTACCACATGGCTAGCCATTGGATTGGAAAATCCTGGCGGGTGGTCACCCAATGGCTAGCCTAGGTTGAGGATTTCTGGGGAGGGGTTACCATAGCCCTTCCCCCCCAATTATATGTATGTTTAAAAACACTTTAGTTCAAAAAAATTTATGTCTACAAAAATGGTCAATTTTTGTTAACTCTTAATTTTTCTGTTGAATACGTGCCCCAAAAAGAAAATGCTACTTCCTTAGCTGGAAATATGACATGGACACACCAGGCAATGAGTAATCATCAACTTCGACCCTGATTACCTCTGACGATTCCTTTAATATTGTTGAAACACAAGCTAAATCCAGGCAAAAACTCGCTCCACAGCTACAAGATGACTTGGAGGTTCTAGAAGCGCCACAAGAGGAGAAAATTGTTGACCCATACGACCTACCAAACCAAGATTTATGGCCCTTCATGCAGCAACAAATCCCTGATGCTTAAAAAATCCACCCAACTCTTGACCAAACCCAACAGAAGGTGGAAAATCAGGTAAAAAGTTTTTATACTTTCTATAATGTTTTGCACAGGGAAGGTTCCAAAGGAGAACCAGACCAAATTGTTCTTCCTCAGCCTTCAGGAAAAATAGCCTTACACCACTTTCATGGCTCTAATTTGTTTGGCCACCAAGGTATCAATAAAATCAAATTTTTGGTCAAAAAACATTTCTGGTGGCCAGGTATAGGAGAGGATATCTAAAATTGGGTTAAATCATGCGAAATCCGTCAAAAAACTATGAAAGATTGCCAGCTGCCTCCGCGACTATGCTGGATTTAGACACTTTTGTAAGATTAGGTGTGTGTAGATATGAGACACCAAGAGAGCTATTAAGCGACGGTGGATTAGGGTATATGTCTAAATTATTAGGAGAAGTGTGTGAACTGTAAAAAGTAAGAAAAATCCAATCCACAGCCTATCACCTGCAGTGTAACAGCATGGTAGAATGCTTTAATCACACTCTAATTGACCACTTGCATAAATTAGCTTATAATAATACTGAAGACTGGCCCAAATTTTTTGATCTAGCGTTATTTTCTTATAGGGCCTCCCACCCCCTACAAGACAACAAAGAAGAGCCCACACAGCCTTCTTTTTGGACATGAGCCTTTGTTAGGCATAGACCTCACGACAGCCGCAAACGAACTCAGTATCAATAATTTGAACACTTATCAATATTTACTTTTCCAAAATCTATTTTCCATTCATGATGAAGTCCTTAAGGAGTTGCGGGCATCCGAAGCAGTGTTGAAAAATTGATAAGGCGTGCACACATTATTTTACTGTAGGTGATCTTGTATTATTGCATTGTGAAATGCGAAAAAGTAAAATGCACTCTTATTGGAGCAGTCCTTTTATTGTGAAATTAATTAATAAACAAGATAAAAAGGTGATAACTATTGCCGATGTGAAAAATATTTTAAATTCCTGCATAGTTGCAATTTACAGGGTTAAACCCTTCGTCAAACATTTTCCTGAGCTGCAGTAGCCTATTATTGATTTTTAATACATCCATTTCATCTTATATTATTTTCTGCTAGTTAGTCGCATATTGCTTTTCTTGTTCAATACTATATATCATCGATTTGAGTTCACATTTTATTATTTAGTGTGACTGTTTTTTGTTTACACAATGATTGCAGTTAGAAATACATTGTCACAAAACTTTCCCTTCATTCACGTGTTGTATTATTATTACGAGTGTCTCCCAAACGTTCATCTGCAGTCACTGGTTATCACAAATAAGTCGCACCAGTGTTGTTTTTTTCGCACAAGCTGTTTTGCACAGTGCAAAAAAATCACCAAAAACGTTTCTCAGGCCAAAAAATTTTTTGTATGTATCAGAGGTCCCCAAGGTCCAAAATTTAGGTAGGGGTAAAATCATAAATTGTAAGGATAGTACTTGAAATATGCCCTGACCTTTTTTTTGCTCCCAGCTTTTTGCAGAGGGGGGTGGTGTAGTATCTCACCACAAAACAAGCCTCACTTACAACTTACAAAAATTGTAAATGCCCCTACTTTAGGCTTTTTACGGTCAAACACCATTTAATATTTCAACCCCCTTTTTTTGAGGGAGTATCCCTCAAATTGTTTACATTTTTCCTGTTCAAACATACCAGTTTAGGTTTTGAGATAGGTCCCCAGGGTTTCCAAATTTTCAATTTTAATTGTTTCCCTTTTTTCCAAAACTTAACAACAAAATGTGACTAATGCCCCCTTTATTTTCATTCTTTTCCTTATTTCCCTTTCTTATTTTCTTTCCAACTCTGGGACTCCCAGCCAGGGTTTTTTTTGCCGGAGGCAAATGAAAATTTTTTGGGGCAGACGAAATTGGAGCAGTCATTCGTACCTGTACAAACAGCTCTTTACCATTTAGGGGTGGTATAGTACAGAAAATATGCATTTTGGTGCATTTTAGAAGTTAATAATCCCAAAATTTTCTGGCGCTTCCCCCCAGTTATAACTTTAATAATCATTATTATGTATTACCTAGCTCAGACGCAACTTTCAGAATGTCTACTTTCACTTATCATTTAATGTATAATAGTTTTCATCATCTCAAACATATTATCTCATTTTTAATGTGGTAATCTTCAATATTTTATCTTGATATTTGATGAAGATTAGTAGTTTTTCCTTGAAATATATTTTGAGGAAGATCCATACATCAAGTCTCCAAACTTTTCAAAGTGATTATTCCTTTCTTAACATAAAATCAGTTCGAAAGCTTGATGGAAGAAGCCTCTGGAAATTTCTACTCTTCCACTCATATCTTTTCAGCCATGGTCATGAGAATTAATGAATAATATACTGTTTCCAAAAATTTTCAGATGATGAAATTCTAAAATTTACGACTTTTGAACACTAAATTCGAATCTAATTCTTGAAATAAATGTTTGGATAATTAATTTTTCAGAGTCCCCGAATGTTAATACATAAAAAACTTTCTGGCCCTTCACGCTTTTTATATAGTTTTCTACAAAATTTGTTCCACAATGCTTGTAAATTAGAATTGAAACTCGAAAACTTTAATGTTTTTTTAATTTTAATGAATTAACCGCATTTTTTGAGTTATAAATAAAATATGAAAATAACACTGATTTGGTTATTAGTCTTTGGCCATGACATAGAGGAACACAGATTACCAGGGCCGTGCGCAAGATTTTTTCATGGGGGGCAGACTAGATTTTTTCACTGAATAGCCCCAGAAAATGTTGATCTTATGCGGATAAACTGAGTGCATCACCATTTTTTTTCCTCAAAGATTTTTTCCACATGAGAACCGAACCCAAAATTTTTTTCCTCATTTTCCAAAAATTTTCCACATTTTTAAAAACGCTTATAATGTGGCTACAGATGCTTTTTTATGCATTTTAGGAGCATACCCAAACATTTTGTTGTATTTGTAGTCAGGAACCTGCAAAAATGAGGAAAAAAATTGAGAAAATTCTGGTTATGTTAGTCAAAATGAGCTCATGAAGAATATATTAGTGTTCTATAGAATAGTCTGGCGCGGAGTGCCGGAAAAATTTTTTGATCTTCACTTTCTAAAACGTTTCTAAAACACTTTCTTGGTCCGGGGCAGAGCACCGAAAAAATTTTTTGATTATCACTTTCTAAAACGCTGGAAAATGAACCTTCATAACGTTGGGAAATAAATTAAAATCAGGTTGATGAAGGGTAATTTGCCTCCCATTCGGGCGTGAAGTGCTGGAAAAATTTTCGGGTTTTTGTATTCTAAAACGCTGAAAAATAAATCTCTCCAACAGATAATTCGTGAACAAATGTCTTGAAATCGCGTTCTAGAGTAATGTCTTCAATTTCCACCTTCAATAAACGCAAAAGTTCAGATTGCAAATGTTTAAAAAATTCCAATCATCGAGAGAAAAAATTGAGACTTGATGAAAAATCTCTATTTTCGGTGACATAATTGACTGTAAACGATTAGAAAATGAAACGAGCTAACTTGATTGATAGAAACTGTTGAGCATTAATTAGTAAGTCGAAGTAGATATGCTAACAGCCGCGCCTGATAGAATATAGTTATAATTATAGCCATGACGGGCGCGGAGCGCCAGAAAATTTTAGATTTTGACCTTTTAAAGTCCACCAAAACGCATCTTTTTCGGTTTAGAGTTACTGCCCCAATGGGGGGGGGGTGCGGCCGCCCCCTTGTGCACGGCCCTGCAGATTACTTATTTTACATATATTTTTTATGTAAAAATTGTACAAATGAAATATCAGCTACTGTTTGTACATGTACAAATGGGTCATGTACAAAAAAAAACCTGCTCCCAGCAGCCTATAGGGTGGCTGGCCTTCAGGACCACCACTTAGTAGTGATGAGTCTCAGGGCCTCATTGTGGCCTAAGTATTTGGCTTCTAGTGATTCCCCTGGAGTCCCTTTTTTTATCCATCTTTGTGACGCCCCCTCTGAACCCAACTCCCCATTCCTCATTTCTTCATTTTCCTTCCTCCTTCTCCTCCACCTCCTTCATGCTTATTTTTCTTCCTTCCTTTTCTGCCTTAGTCACATTTTGCTTCCCCCAGGGGGTAGGGGTGTAGCATACCACATATTTAGCTAAACTGGTACTATTCATAATGATTAACTACAGTAAACTTTATTTTTAATAATACACATTCACAACACTTTTTTTTTACTCTACAAAGATTTTTTCCCTTGTACAAAGAAAAATTTTGACAATCTTTGTACATGTACAAAGATTTTTTTTCCAGGAGGAACGATGTGCCTCAGTCTCGAGCTATTGCCAATGTTTTCGTCATAGCTGCATACAAAATTGAATCCTGATGTTCGAAATTCCAAAATTCAGAAAATTGAGTTTTGAAAGTTGAAAACCGACATGAATCAAATGAGGTTTAAGAAAGCTAGCTCCTGACAGCTTATTTATTGATTTTAGAGCGAGCGATCAAAAATCTATCTGTGCCATTACAATTTTTCCCCAAGTTGCACATGGCAACCTGGCCTGTACAAAAAAACCTGAATGCATCCAAGCATACCTAGAAATAAATTGAGATCAGAAACTAAAAGACGTCAAATAATGAAAGAGATGAATCTTGTTGGAGCTGGAGAGTTACACCAATTTTATCAGCATGTGAATAGTAAACTTTCTGCATCTAGGTATTCCTGATCTTAAATATAGAGACATAATTGCCATCAGTCCTATTGATAAATAAATAACTGATTTGCTAAATGATTATTTTTCCTCTATTTCTACCAAACCTGAAAATATTCCTGATCCTAACCTTACTTCTGATAAAAAATTTGAACATAAATTCTCTTGTAGTTTTGATCACTGTTTTTTTCTACATTTGCACTATAATATGGAAAAGAAATCTGGAATGTGGAAAAAATTTTTGAGGTCTTTCCACAAATGTGGAAGAAAAATTTGGGGTTTTCATATTGAAAAGATGCATTTTGGTGCATTTTAGGAGGTCACAATCTCATAATTTTCCGGCGCTTCGCGCCGGTAATAACTTTAATAATCATCATTTATAAAGTAGCTCAGGCGCGGCTTTTGTCACATCTACCTTCATTTATCACTTGATCTATAATAGTTTTCATCATCTTAAACGTATTATTTCATGTTTTAATTGGTAATCTTCAATATTTTATCCTAATATTTAATGAAGATTCACATTTTTTCCTCTTGAGAAAGATCAATACGTCAAATCTCTATGCTTTATGATGCGATTATTTCTTTGCTAATGTAAAATCAATTCAAAAGCTTCATGGAAATATCTTTCGGAAATTTATACTCTTCTTACTCATATATTTTCGACCAAGTTCATGAGAGTTTACAAATAAATTACAGATTTTAAAATTTTTCAAGTAAAATTCTAGAAATTATGACTCTTGAACACAAAATTAGAATCTAATTCTTGAAATAAAAGTTCGGAAAATTGATTTTCGAGCGTAGCAGAATTTCAATATCCAAATAAATTTTCCGGCCCTACACGCCCGAAAGATCAATATCTTTTTTTGGGCTCTCACTTGTCATCATAGGGGACTCGACCATGGATTTCTCATGTAATTCAAAGTCAATTATGCTCTTGGATAGTTTGCTAGAAAATTTGTTCCGCAATGCTTGTAGATTAGGCTTTAAGGGCGAACATTTCAATTTTTTCTTCAATTTTAATGAATTAACTTCTCTAAAAACACCGGAAGGCTTGAAAAAGCTCAAAAACAGTGTGATAAAGCGTCTGGGAGCATTTTTAAGCCAAAAAACGAGGATTTTAAGACGAAAAAAAGTTTTTTTCCACATGTGGAAAAAAAATTTGACCCCTTTCCACATTTGTGGAAAAAAGTTCGAGGAAAAAAAGCAGTGGTTTTGATTTCCTCCCTGTCCTTTCAGTGCTCAAAAATTTCAAACCAACGTTATCACTGGGTTCAGGATTACTGAAAAGTATTTACAAAACGAAAATTTTTTTTGTACAAAGACTTTTGACTCCAATCTTTGTACAAGTACAAAGGGGTGTTGTACAAAAAAAACAGTGATTCACAATGAATACATTCCTGCACATAAATATTTGGTTTTTGTTTCATTCATTGTTTGGCAAAACTTTGGTTGTGATTATTGGCCATAAAGACAAAAATAGTGGAGTGTTTGTTTTTATTGGAAAAAAAGAAATCATTTGGAGTTGATGGGTCTTCCACCATTCCCCTGTTATTTCTGACCATTGATTAGTATTGCCTTACTAGCCAGTACCCAAGGCCTCTTCCAGTAAACCCGAACTGGTCCCCACCACTACCAACATCTCCCTACCTCCTACCACCCTCCACAACATCTTTCACTTCCAATATGCCACGCACTGTGAAATTTTTTTGCTCCCTACTTTCTTACAGTGGGGGTGGTGTGGGTACTTTGACCACAGAACAGTTTTCACTTTCAATCACCATGGCCAAACAGGTGCTCCAATCTGCTGAAAATTCCACAGATTATCAAGTGGCAATCACCACCTCGGACCGCGATTTGACTGATCACTAACCGGGCTGCTCTCAATAAATCACTCCCATGCCACACTGATCAACAGAAATAGGATTTTGCTTTGAACAAGATGACCGCCAAAACATATGTGGACACTGCCCAAAAAGCAAAGACCCTCCGTATGCTATGACAAAACCCCAATGTCTTTAGCCTCCCTGGCGACAAACCTACATTCATGAATGAATTGACCATCAGCATTGACAGGGGCACAGCAAAGCTGGTATCCCACCATTATTACCACGCCGCAATGGAACAGAGACCCATCATCTGCCGCCATATCCAAGAGATGCTTGACAACAATTTTATCCAACCATCCCGCTTGCCCTAGGCTGCTTTGCTGTTCCTTATGAAGAAAAAAGACAGCTTCCTTCACAGCCATTAAAGCTCATTTTTGGTTGCCCTGTATGGAAGAAGCTGTCTGCGAATGGATCAAATCATGCAAAATTTGTCAGTTGACATCACCACAAACACCGCCACTGGGGCCCTTATTGCGGATACAACCCACACATCCTTTCAAAATTGTCGCCACTGATATTGTGAACATCTGTCTAGTAGGTGAAAAACGCCCCTATGTTATTTTATTTCAGGACTACTTTACCAAATGGGTTTCCGCACATCCCATTCTCAATCAAAAGGCGTCCACCATTGTCGAATGCTTCGTGAACAATGTTGTCCTCATTCACAGCAGTCCACTCATCCTCCTCTCTGTTCAAGGTGGTTGTTTTAGGTCGAAATTGATGCAAGAGATCTGCAAACTGCTCAAAATCGGCAAGGTCAACACCACAGCCTACCGTCCCCAATGCAACGGCATGGTTGAGCATTTCAATCAAACCCTCATTGCCCAACTTAAGAAATATACTGCCGACAATCCAGACTATTGGGAATGCTACTTGCCCTACACCGTTTTTGCCTACAATGCAAGACCATGCAAGGTGCTACTCGCCCTTTAGCCTGCTAGGAGGATACGAACCGCGTATAACATTTGACTATGGCTGCGCCTGTTGACTAACCTTGCTGCTTAATTATGATGCATATCAACATATCCTAATGCTAGGCAACTCAAAATGAACGAGTTCATCAAAACTTACTTTGGAAAAGCGCCAACCATCAGCAAAGCCTATTTTGATAAAAAAGCCTGCCCACCCAATTTTACCATTAATGATCTTATTCTATTGACCAACACCGGGAAAGATGATGAAATCTGATCAGATTTTATTGGTCCCTTCATTGTTACACATACTGCCCGCATTACCATAAACATCCTCACAATTGATTCCCTCAACATGCCCGGCCCACTGCAAACTGTCTCCACACTTCGCTTGAAACTGTTTATCCCGCATCCCCCAAAGACATTTTTGTTTCGGAAACAGGTGGACCCCATTGCAAGTCACACACTTCACTGCTCCAATAAGTCCAATTCAAAATTTATTTCATGATACGACACTCATCACCCCACATTCTCGCCTTTTGTTTACTTTAGATCATGTCGACGACTTTGACTGGTCACCCGCTACATAACCTGGTGTAATCTGTACAAATTACACTAACTTCATTTGCCTTTTTATACAGAGGCGAGAACCACACTGACTTTACACCATCATCATTCACACTTCCCCAAGACCTACTATCCCATGTAGGAAGGGGAACCTTCTTTAAATTTAGGCTCTGTTTGGCGCATTGTCATTCAGTTTACTTCCGCCCAACACTGGCCGTATTCACTCATATGAGAAAGGTTGATTTTTAGCTCCCATTAACCTAGTGGTGTTTGTAGTGCTTTGTATTAATGATAGTTTACATTTTCCAAACTTTACATTTTCTTCACCTTTCAGTGACCTTATTCTTACTTTAACTCATTTCCCATTTTTGCTTTCTCCTCGAATAGTTGCATTTCACCGCGGCTCTGAAAATTTCCCTTTAACAATGACGACGCCATCTACATCCTCTGCCATTGACGAGCCTCCACCCTACTATCAATCCCTCAACATCAACGAATGATATGTTCCATGGGGAGAACAACAACTGCACCAGAATGACATCAGCTTCTGTTGGTATTTCCTTATCTTTGCATGCTTTCCCTTCACCTTTTGTTCCTGTGTATGCCCTCTGACCTGTACTTGGGACCCCATGGGATACCTAATCTATGCCGCTTCCCACTGAAGTCCATGGTCAGCCGCTGCAATCCCATCATCATCAAGCTATGGCTAATAGTTATGCTGTAGCTGGCCACTGCTTAGACCAGCCCATACATCAACTTTCGCCACCTTGCTCATGTGGCCCAACTAAAGTTGACAAGATGCAGCCGTCTTAGTGACATTGCCCCCCAAGTTATAGCGGCCTGGGGGACTGTACCATTCCGTTTTGACTCAAACATCACATTTTTCTTGATCCAAATCAGTCAACCTTTTGGACAGAGAAACACCGTTGCTTCCACCCAGGTACCCACTTTGTCTTATGCAGAATACCACACCTGCTCTTGTTTAGAAAATAACGTAAAACGTCTGATCTGTGCCACCGATCTCAAATGCTGGTTTGTTTCCTTGTTCATGCAGCCACCTAACCTGTTGCCCCCTCGGATTTTTCTAGCACCCAGTTGTTTGGGGGCAGCACTCGCCACCCAGCCCACACCAAATTTCGGGGGCTACACCTTGGTTGGTTTGGATACTGAATCCATTATGGCCAGCGATATGAAATACTTCAAGTTTGCCATTCCTATGCCAGCTGACTCCATGGCGTCAAGCTACCAGCGCTATATTCAACTTGCATTTCCCAGCGGAACCATGTTTGTGTTTGAAACCTTCGCTATGATGCGGGAAGATTGGACCGCTTTATTCACCTTAGTCGAGGGGGAGTACACCATCGTAATTTCCTTTGATGGAGCCGATGACTGGGCAGGAATTTAGGCCCTCCTCAGTACGCAGTTTGGCACCAACTGTCAAAAGAAGAATAAAGATCCTGTAGTGAAAGCCATCCACTTTGACACCTACTGAGTAATTTGCAACATGGCTATCTCCCCACCACTCTATGAGCTGGCTCCGAGTATAGGCTTCATTCCGGAGAAATTATACACTCAAAGCCACGGTCTCGGCCATGTGGGCCCTTGACTTGTTGCAGCTCACACTCAAATTCCTCGCCACACTCCGCTTTTTCAACAACCCACATGCATGGTATTTGCAGCTGGATGTTTCGGCCTATGCCACCCTCGACATGTTTTACCCGATTTCGCTTTTCCTTGCACTTGGCAGATACAGATTCATACCTGAAATTTACAACACTCCGTCATTGTATCTGCACAATTTGTTGGAAGCCACCGAGATTGATGGACTGGCAGGAAAGCTAATTGCCTTGTTCCATAATGTTTCCCTACAGGATGTTCTGCCTGCCGACTCCATCGATAAAGTTTATCCAATAATCTCGCAAGTCACCTTACCAGGGATTATGTGAGATGAGGTTCTTTCGGCATATCAATTCTTCATGTACCGTTGCACATCCTTTGACCATGGTCAGTCTTTTAGTTTAGGAACCCAACCTAATGGCTTTTGTGACATGAAAACCTTGACGGGAACCACACATCTGGAACTCCTCACCGCCCTGAAAGCGCTGAAAAAGAAGAAAAAGCAAAAAGACAAATGGAATAAATCGTCCGATGTTTCTGACAAAGAAGACCCCTCCCTTCAACCTAAAAAGCTATATGATGACTCAAAACGCCTTCAAGCAGCCGTAGCCTTGGCCATGAAGAGCGGCCTCATGCTTCGATTGATCAAACTGCTCAGTTTTCTCATCTCACCATTTTACAATCCACGACCCCCTCAATTTCGAAAATGACATGCTGCTCCACATCAAAATTGATGACATCTGGATTGAGAGTATGGCAGTGGACCAACTCCTCTGCGATCGCACTTATCACGGTACCCATTACTGTTACCTTCCTAATGCCATTCTTAGTCTTTTGCAGGTCGATGTAGACTGGTTTCAGTGCCTCACCACAACTATGCCACTCCCCGTGGTCCTTGCCTCGCCATGCACTGCCACAGAGTTTGCTTATGTCAATGACCTTTTGGCAAAACAGGCTCAATCACTCGACAATGCTATGCATACTGCTTTCTACACTTGAATGTGGTACCACACTGACAGAAATCCTCGAACTCACCTTGCCGATTGGATGAACCACATCTCTAAATGAGAGCCCCTTTTGATCATGAACCTGGCACCTACGTCTGTACTCATTTCACCTTACCCCCGATCATCTTCGATGAAGACTTTCATATGGAAACCACTGTCGAAGAAATTGACATTGATGAAACCAACAACACGGCCAACCCACACAGGGGGCTCGATTTCTATTCCCGTTTGCTCAGCATCATTGACTTCAAAAATCGATTTTCCTTCCTGGCTCCTATCTATGCATACCTGTTGCCTACTATAGCCTCAGCATGTGCACTAACAGCCGAAGAATTGCTGGAACGCCCCATGTTGTCAACCGCTCTGGAACCGTCCGATGATGAGCTTCTGGAAATGTTGATTTTGGATCTCAACATGGCAAAACTACCACTAGCAGCCCCTCCGCTGGTTTCACACAAACCGTCTACCACCGCAGACATTACCGCTTGGGCGGCACAGATAAACGATTTTCTCAAGCTCATGCTTGAGGACATTTCGTCACTGGCACCAGACCCCTTGGAAGAATCAACGCCCATTCAACCAATTGCCATGGACACAGAAACGAACACCACTACCTCTGACCAAATGTTGATGGACATCCTGGAGGAAACCACAACTGACAACATCGCCACCATGGATATCATGCCGCCAGAACCTGCGATGAACGTAGCTCTGCAGGCACCCGCCATGGATCCATCAATTTATTTAGCCACTCCAGCAATATTGCCCAAACCTCGGATGATAGCTACTATTGCCGCTGCCAGCTATATTCCCCCTTTTAGATTTTGGCAACAAATCATTTCAGATAGCCAATGGAATGCCTTGGCTGCCACCCTCACAGCGTATCATTTCCCGCCCCCGCTGCCCGGCATGTTATTCCCAGAACACCACTGGTGCGATTACTTGCAGGCACTGCAGGACCAAATCCAGCAAATTCTGCTGCTGCCTACGAACCCTGCACCCCCAGTCCTCTGCCAGTGCCAATCGCTCAAACGGCTCCAATTGTCACACAAACAGCCCCTCCATTGATCACTGCACAGTTGCCGCTGACGGTTCCAATGGATGTTCAACAGCCACAACCACTGAGCACCTCGACACTGAACGTTGACCGCCATGGCCAACCCATTCCCAGACCCCCTTGGTACGAACACTCCGCCAAACGAAAAACTCAGCAACAAGAAGAAGTAGAACACCATAAAGCCTACAAAATGCGAATGACGGATGAGCCGCACGCCCGACGAACACCGCCGCCCAGTACATCCCGTACTGAATGCTGCAAAACGCTGAACGAACGAACCACCTGACACCATGAGCAATGCACCCAGCAGAAAGCCCGACAAAAGGCCGGTCAACCCAGTTCCACAACTGGCACGACAGCGCAGCTGAAAGTCATGACGATGAAGAGTTCGGCTACTCATACAAAGTCAGTTAAACCGACAGCACTGCCGCAGCAAACGCCGCCTTCACACTGTTCCGACAGCCATCATTCTCGTCACAAATCGCATTATCGTGACGACCGCCATCGCAAAGCCACAGATCATTCCCCTGGCCAAGATGCCCCAACTAGAGATAGCCGTCAGCATGACATTGTTATCAGCAACTAACCTTTGTATTGAGTAAAGGACATGTGTTGGATCACATAGTTACAGACAGTAATTTTTTTTGTACTTTACAAACGAAACGGTCCAGAGTACAAACGAAAATTTGGGCTTCGTTTGTACTGGTACAAACGAAAATTTTTGGGCAAAAAAATTTTTTGTTACTCAACAGCTGTCAATATTCAGTTTCAATGGACTTTGTAGGACTTTTTTGTTATGCGTCCACATCTAAAACGACAACCTAGCAGCTGTGGCAAAATAATAAAAGCATTTTGTGGAGTATTTCACTAGTGCATGTTATGTGCCTCATGATCAAGTGTTTTATGAGTCTGAATTTGCAGCCTTCTTATATGTACCGTGGAAATAGCCAATGTATTCATATTTCACAGCATGTTTGTTGCATTTTTTAACAATGAATCCTTTTTTCAGCAATTTTTCGCAAATTTTGGAGTACAAACGGTTTTTGAGAGGTCGTTTGTACCAGTACAAATGGACCGAGTACAAAAAAAACACTGGTTACAGATGGAAAAATTTTGAAGTGTGGTTTATTTTATTGAAATTGATGACAAACAGTTCCCATGTAAAAAGTTGCCATTATGTTCAATTGTTGGAAAACTATATTGAACACCAACAGATTTTCATTATCCGAGCATTAAAAAATTTAGGCGAAACTTCAAAAGCTAATAAGGGACTTGACCATTGATTTTCTTCATTACCAAAAAAATCACAGAAATTTCACTTGCTTTATATGCCCTTTTGGTATCAGATGATCTGGAACATTCATTTCTGATGTATAAAATGATTTTAACTGATCATAGACAAAGTCTACTGCATGAAAACGATGAAATTTATAATATCATTGAGTTTAAAAATTTTATTTAGATAGAACTCTGGAATTTCGCACCAAATCAGTTAAACTTTGGCTTTACACCAAAGAAAGAAATTTATTAAATGCAAAGAAAATATGAGAGTAAATACGAATGATACAGAAAAGCTCATGGACGTGACAAAAGTACGTGCGAATTGATTTTTAAAAAATGGCTCGATTTAGATTGAAAGCTGGGCATATTTTTCGAACTTCAAAGGAGTGATCTCATGCAGTAAGGAATTCCAAACATCAATACTTCGCAAGCAAAGGTCATGTTCTAAAGCATTAGAGTGATACTTCGATTTATACAATTTAAATGAGTTGGACGCACCAAAGTTTACAAAAAAATTATTCAGATCTAACAACAATATATCGAGAGCAAAGATTGCAAGCTCTCGATATAATGTTGTTAGATATGAAAATTTTTTTTGCAAATCTCAGCTTAACATTTTCAAATTTGTTGATATCAGATTGTAAGTTTGTATTCCATACGACTGTATAATATTCAAGTATAGGACAGATGAGAGCCTTTCTCAATAAATTCTTATCTCTAGATGTGAAGCTGCACAGTATCACGTTTGCCATCCGCGAAGCTTTCTTAAACAGGGTAGTGCACTCAGCAGTCTGTGAGGGAGTGTCAGTAATTATGATTTTCAGATCTTTTACTTGACTAACCTCAGGTGAAGTTGAATCTCCCAACGAGTAAACTTGTTTTGAGTTATTTTTCCTAAGGTGTAAGACATTACTCTTCTTTTTGACTACAGACAATCTATTTCACATATAGACCACTCAATTACTTTATTCAAATCATTTTGGAGTTGACCACAGTTTCCTGCTTGGTTGAAAGTTTTCAGATTGTCAGTAGAATGTACAAGATTACTTCGATATTCTAAGATACACAAATCGTTTATGAACATCAAAAAGAGAGTCGGACCAAGAACACTTCCTTGTGGTACATCACTTGTAATGAGCAGAAATCTAGATATATCTGAACCTACTTGAGTGCTTGATATCTTAGGCTGAGAAAAGCTGTGATCCATTTTCAACATACAATGGGTACTCTAAAATCTTCTAATTTTTCTCAATAATACATACATAGATCATGCAGAACAGTATCAAAAGCATACATGTAATTGGGGGTAAGCGCTATGGGAACCCCCCCCCAGAAATCCTCGACCATATGGCTAGCCATTGGGCGACCGCCCCCAGGGTTTTCCAATCCTATGGCTAGCCATATGGTAGCCCTAGGGACCCCCATACTTTTGGTCGGAAAAATACTGAAAAATGTCAATTTATGAACAAAAAACGGTCAAAAACGTCAATTTTTCCGGCGCTTCGCGCCATAAATACATTTTTTATCATTTTTTAGACAAAAATTACTATTTTTCGAACCGTTTTTGGAAATTTTTTCGTAAAAAAATCGAATTTGTTTTCCTTCAGAGACCCCTCCCCCCAAAATTTTGGGAATTACTGACCCCCGGCCCAAAAAAAGCCCCCCAGACCTCGGCGCTCCGTTACATGTATGATCAAAAGGCTTGCTGAAATCAATATAGGTAACATCTAATAATATATTTCCATCAAGTGAACAAGTCTATATAATCCTGCAGCACAATACATAGTTATAGAAAACATGATTTATTCTTCCTAAAACCTATACCTGTAACTGGGGGGTTGGGGGGGGGGACCTCGGCCAACCATATACCCAACACCCCCCAGTGTGGAAAAAATTGAAAAAAATTGGCAAAAAAGTGTGTTTTTGGCCTTTTTGGGAAAAATTTCGACTTTTTTCGACCCCCCCCCCCCCAACTGGTCGGACCTCATACAGGTGTGCTAAAACCATATTGTTTACCAGACAAGAAGTTCGATATTTCAAGATAATGCATGAGGTTTTGATATATGATTTTTTTCATTACTTTGCAGGCGGCACAACAGATTGAAACAGGTCTATAATTTTCGAATAGAATACGGTGACCTTTCTTAAATAAGGACACTACAAACAACTTTTCGAAAACAGTGCTGGACTGCGGGCAACACTGTGGGTACAGTCTTTTCTCCTCAATCGACTATTTTTGAGGATTTTTTTGAAATAAGGAAAAATTTTTTTGTGCTCAGACATCACTTTGGGAAAAAATTTTTCGATGATCAAACTCACACTTTTATGTCAAAGCCATGAATACTTTTCCAAAAGATCCCTTAGATTCAGATCATTTTTCCGGAAAATCCCCTATTGCTTTATTATTTTCCAACAATGATTGCATAGCTCCCTTATTTCCTAGTTCTACGTCACAAATTATGGCAACTTCACAAAATATAACAGACTTTTTCTGCATTAATGAAAAGAAGAGAAATGCTGAGAATCTCAGTAGCCATGAAAACGTACGTTCTGACAATTTCGACGATCAAATCGAAGTTGGAACATCTGCTCAAGCTGAATCCGAAATTCATGATGACAATAAATTTTCCAAAGCAGTTGTTGATGTACAGAAGCTTGTGCTTTACAGAATTCTGCAATTAATTCAAATGCCGAATAGTTAAGACTGATCAGATTGATGAAGAAATGATGCTGAATGATGAAAAAAGACTCCACAACACAACAACAAAAAAAAACGGTCGTTCCGAATCCATTAGCAATCTGAATTCACTTGGCTGAAAAAGTTATCGAATAATGAAGTCATCTTTACAATCTGTGAACAAAACAAGTGAATTATTATCTTGGTTGGCTCTTGTAAACACTCTTGAATATTTGTTTGTACTACACAGATGTTAAAATTTAAAAATCAATGGACCAAACTTCTGGATCTAAATAAATCCATTGATATTGTCTACAATGATTTTTGTAAAGCTTTTGATTCTCTAGTTAATTCCAAACTATTATCAAAATTAAATAATATTGGTTTTAGCAGGTTCTTAATAAAATGGATATCTGATTTTCTCTCAAACAGAACTCAAAGAGTTAAAATTGAATCTAGTCTATCAATAACCAGTTTTGAACAAAGTTTCACATGGCAGTGTTCTGGGACCTACGCTACTTCTATAGTTTATAAATGACATTATTAATAGCACTAAGCATAGTAGTATTCTCTTATTTGTTGATAATGAGAAAATATTTAACACATCTGACAAATCTGCTCAACTCCAATTTGATTTAGATTACTCAGTGGGCTACAAATTGGCAGCTGAATATGTCTTAATCTTAAATGTTCTGTCCTTTATATAGGGCATAGCCACCCAAAAAACCAACATATATTAGGAAATGAGATTGTAACAGATTCCTACTCGGCTGTGAAAGATCTTGGTGTTTACATTGGCAACAATTTATCTTCTTGGGTTGCACTGTAGAAGCAAATCTCGCTCTGAAGCAACAAGGATTTTCAGTTTATTACCTAAAGCATTTTTCTCCAAAAATACCAGCCTGTTAGTCAAAGCGTTTAAAACTTGTGCTAGACCTATCCTTGAATATTGCTCTCCTGTTACCCTTATCAAATTTATGAAATTAATAAACTTGAAAAAGATCAACGCCATTTTACAAAACATATTCTTTGGAAGCTCGATTTAACATACATATGAAGGAACACCTTAATTAAGAATGGTTAGAAAAGAGAATACACATCGACTTTGACTTATGTCTAATGTATAAAATTGTAAATAATCAAGCTCTACCCTATAGTGATTTATTCACAAATCTTCATTTTACAAATACTAGAGCTTTTAAACAAAATAATTTTGTTGTTGAAAAATAAAAATTAAACCGTAGGTATACTGATTTTTCAAACAGATGTGCCAGGATTTAGACCATTTTGCCTTCTGAACCAAAATATTTGAAAATTTTCAAAAATTCAAGAATATAATAAAACAAGCGGACTTCAGCGATTTTCTAAAGAGGAGCAAGTAAAGTTTATAAGCACCATTTTTTCCTCAGAGATTTTATCCACATGAGAATCGAACACAAAATTTCCTTCCTCATTTCCCAAAACTTTTCCACATTTTTTTATGTTGCTACCATACATGTAACGGAGCCCCGAGGTCTGGGGGAAAGTTAAGAAAGGAATAATCACTTCAAACAGTTTACAGACTTGACGTATTGATCTTTCTCAAAAAATGTGTCAAGGAAAAAATGTGAATCTTCATTAAATATCAAGATGAAATATTGAAGATTACCAATTAAAACATGAGATAATACGTTTAATATTATTAAAACTATTAAAGATTAAATGATAAATGAAGGTAGACATGTTAGAAGCAGCGCCTGAGCTAGGAAATAAGTAATAACGCTTATTTAGGCTATAACCGCGCCGGAAAATTTTGAGATTATGACCTTCTAAAATGCACCAAAATGCATCTTTTCTGTATCCGATGTGATCAAACACATGACTCAAAAAATTCTGACAAGCCATTTTGGCTTGTTGAACTAAAATTCTACAAGCTATATTGTCAGTCCAACAAGCCATGGCTTGTAAAAGGCTAAAAAAAACTATGCATACCTCTACTCTCAAGTCTAGATATTATACGTGATACAAAACGGGTAGCCGAATTACCCGAGTACCCGGGTAAAGCTCTATTCACAACATTGAGAAATACATTAAAATCAAACTGATGAAGTGTACTTTGTTCCCCATTCTAGTGCAAAGCGCCAGGAAAAATTTCGAGTTGTATTCTAAAACGCTGAAAAATAAATCTCTGCACCAAATATTTGTAAACAGAAGTTCTAAAATTACAGTCTAGAATGATGTCTTCAATTCCCAACATCAAACACAAAAGTTTATGTTGCAAATGTTGCAAACCGTAATTGGGAGGGGGAAGTGCTATGGGAACCCCTCCCCCAGAAATCGTCGACCATATGGCTAGCCATTGGGCGACCGCCCCCCCCCCCCCCGATTTTCTCGGCGCTTTGCGCCATAAATACATTTTTCATCATTTTGTAGACAAAAATTACAATTTTTTGAACTGTTTTTTCGGATTTTTTTCGTGAAAATATCGATTTTTTTCTTTCAGAGACCCGTCTTCCCAAAATTTTGGGAATTACTGACTTCCGGCCCCAAAAAAGTGGCCCAACCTCCCCCCCCCAGACCTCGGGGCTCCGTTACATGTATGTTGCAAACGGTCGGAAAATTCCAAGCCCCAAGAGAAAAAATCTAAAGAATTGATGAAAAATCTATATTTTCGGCAGAATAACCTAATTAGAAAATGATACAAGCTAACTTGATTGATAGAAACTGTTAAGCATTAATTAGTAAGCGGAAATATATATGCAAACAGCCGCACCTGATAGAAAATAATGATTTATAGCCATGACAGGTGCGAAGCGCCAGAAAATTTTGAGATTTTGACAGCTCACCAAAATGCATCTTTTTGGTTTTGAATTCCCCCAAATTTTTTCCACAATAAGAACCATACCTAGTGCTTCACACTTTGAAAATTTTAGGACCCGGGTACCTGGTCTCCAGGGTACCCGGTTATTTCGGGTACCCGGATGCTATATATAGGTATTTAAAAATTCAATGAATAAACGCGTTTTTAGAAATTTTCAGGAAAAACTCATGAATTTTAAGGTGAGAATCTTGCAAAATGATAAGAAACAAAAGTTAGGACAGACCAATACCTGGTGACTCATTACAACTATCTAAGATTTCTCACTTGGTCCTAGTTCTACTGTCTCTACCAGTTCATCTACATATCAGCGTCTGCTTTCATGTCTCTTCAGTCTTATACACAATGAATCTCCCTCACGGCCGTGCGCAGGATTTTTTCATGGGGGGCGGACTAGATTTTTTTACTGAATAGTTCCAGAAAATGTTGATTTTACGCGATACACTGTGTGCATGCTGCCTCAATGGGGGTGGTGGCCGCCCCCCTTGGGCACGGCCCTGATCTCCCTATCCCCGACTTTTTTCTTAATACTGTATCCAGTCTGGGTATTCCATGTAGACAAAAGTGAAGAACCTAAAATTTTTCGGGCCCTCCACGCCGGACCAAGAACTGAATAAAGTTCGATAATTCTAATCGGAACCACAGAAATGTTAACGTGGGCGTAGCAAAATAAGGTGCAGTGGGTGCAATTGCACCCCATAGACTGAATGAAAATTTTGAAAAAATTTTGCTAAGCTATCAAGTCACTATTGCAATGCCTGAGAGAACATTCACTATGCTATTGCTGGCTCGGCCTCGGATCTTACAGCACAAAGCGAATGTCGGAATTTGCTATTATTTCATACTATTTCAAGGAAACCAGTAAAGCCCGGTTCATACTTCTGCTTGGCGAGCAAATTTACCCAGAAAATTTACCTCGGCGAGCATGCTCGCTGAGCATCTCCAAGCACAGCTCCGAGCATGTTCGGCGAGCATGCTCGGGGACGCTCGACCAACATCTTGCTCGGCGAGCATGCTCGGAGTTAGTTCATACTTCGCAAGCCAATTTTTCCCGGGGACAAATTTCATTTCTGCTTATCGATCGGTCTGTGAGTTTTGCGTTTTGAAATGTATTTTTCCAGAACCTTGAAAATTCGCGCTCTTACCCATTTGTTGCACGTCAATCATGGCTTGATCAAAAACATCGAAGACGATGGTCAGTGCGTCCTATGAACAGGGCGAGGTCGCAGTTTGGTCAACATGCCACACTTTTTTCGGACTTGAAAAATAATGATGCAGAGTGATTTTTTCAAATTTACCGCATGTTGGATCCACAATTCAATGATTTACTTCGATGATTACATTCCAGAATTCGTTTTTTCCTGACGTCCTTGTAATCGAGTGATTGAACGTTCCACAGAAATTCTTTTTCACGAACAAGTTCAAAAAGTTTAAATTTTTCATCTTCTGATAATTTTTTTTGAATAGACATGACAAAAAAATTTTCACAACAAAAAAATCTACACGCAGAACGCATCCAGCTTATTTTAAACTATATACAATGCGAACCGAGTCACAGTTTTACACAGTTTTGCCTTACCTATAGACAGTTTTTCATTGTCTATACTTATAACGTTATGTTGCTTGACGAGCATGCTCGGAGGAGTAGAACACTTTCTACTACCCCAAGCATGCTCGACGAGCAAATTTTTTGTGCTCAGGGTTCTGCTCGCCCAGCAAATATTTACGCGGCGAGCATGCTCGACGAGCAGCTTGCTCGACGCTGTGCTCGCCAAACATCTTCGAGCACAGCGTCGAGCATGCTCGCCAAGCATGCTCGCCGAGCAACGAGCAGAAGTATGAACCGGGCTTAAGATCGACTCTTCTGATATATTGAACATTTTTGCAGAAGTGTCTCGTGACATTGGACTGAAACAAAACATTGTAAATTACAATTTGACAACAGCTTAATTGCTGCCTAATTTACGTGACAGTTTGTTCCAACATTGTTACTATATGTAGTGATTAAAAATTTTTCAGTGCAGCCCATAGGAAAAAATCCTGGCCACGCCTATGAATATTAATATAGCGGATGAATTCATGAGAACTCTATCATAAACATGCTTTCTCTGCTCTTGCAGAACACCAATATATTCTTCATCAGCTCATTTTGACTAACATATCGGGACCTTTCACGATTTTTTCCTCATTTTTCCAGATTTCTGACTCCAAAGACATCAAAATGCTCGAGTATGCTCCTAAAATTCATTAAAAAGCACCTGTAGCCACTTTATAAACGTTTTTTTAAAACGAGGAAAATTTTTGGAACATGATGAAAAAATTATGGGTACGGTTCTCATGTCGAAAAAAATCTTTGAGGAAAAAAACGGTGGGCACAAACCATACTTATATCCAGGATTTTAAAGAAAGACGGGAATTTTCCAAAAAAATTTCAGAATCCACTGAATAAAAAGGAAATCATTTTTGCAGTAAAGACATGGGGGTTGGGGGGACCCCCCCCCCCAACTTGGCCAACCATCTACCCAACCCCCCCCCCCAGTTTGGAAAAAATTAAAAAAATTGACAAAAAAGTGTATGTTCTTTGGCCTTTTTTGTGAAAAATTTCGACTTTTTTCGACCCCCGCCCCCAAAAAAAATTGCGGATTTACCCATACCTGTAAGAGGTCCGACCAGTCGGGAGGGGGGGGATAAATCCGAAATTTGGGGGAAGGGGATCGAAAAAAGTCGAAATTTTTCCAAAAAAGGCCAAAAAACATACAATTTTTTGCAAATTTTTTTAATTTTTTATAAACCGGTGGGGGGTTGGGGGGTCGGGTATATGGTTGACCAAGTTGGGGGGGGGGATCCCCCCAGTACAGGTATGGATTTACCACCCCCTCCATCTGGTCGGACCTCTTACAGGTATGAGTAAAGACGACTTTTTCCAGTAAGTTATGTGTGCTTGGCACTGTTTTTTTCCACATTTGCACCATAATGAGGAAAAAGTGTGGAGTGTGAAAAAAAATTCAGGTCTTTCCACAAATGTGGAAGAAATATTTGGGGTTTTCATACCGAAAAGATGCATTTTGGTGCATTTTCGGAGGTCCAAATCTCAAAATTTCTTCGGAAGGGTTGTTTTGCACAGGCCAGGTTGCAATGTGCAACTTGGGGAAAAATTGTAGTTGCACTGGTAAATTTTCGGTTGCTCAATCTAAATCGATAAATTTGCTTAAATTTATCGGAAAAACCATTGCTAACCGCTGTTTTTTAGCGCGGCGCTAATAAAACTTGGGCCGCGCTAATGAAAAATTCTGATCATTAGCGCCGAGCGCTAATGACGGAATTTTTATTTCAGAATTTAGAAGGCGGTTGGTACTTTGTCATAAGTCGATTACATGTCTCTCACAGAGAAAAATCTTAAAATTTTCCGGCCCTTCGCGCCGGTCAATGAGTATAACAGAACAGTCAGTGCTTTCTATCAGGTGCGGCCGTTAGAATATCTACAGTCGAACACGGTTAATGAACACTGGATATAGAGCATTTACGCTTAAAAAACACGCTGTAGCACAGTCCCAACTCAATTCCTATAGTTTCTTATATGTTGATAATACGGTTAATGAGCACACGGTTAACGGATAATGAACACGCCTGGTAGAATCTCTGCATATCTTGATACACGTCAAATTCTATGTAGGTTTAATGAACACGTGTTGATGGATATTAAACACGCTTTAATCTACGCTTAGTAAACACGATGTGTACAGATAATATGTACACCTTATCGATTACAGAAACTTCCAGAAACTTCTAGAAACTTCTTAATGCAACACAACGTCTTGTCTTGTTGTCTTGGTGCTATTGTACATTGCTTTTTTTCTTGTGTCAAGTGTGTCATGCCGCCTGTCAAAAAGAATGTTGAACAGTCTAAAATAAGGTCATTTTTTAAATGATGATAAGTGATTCATGTTGAAGTAAAATTTATGTTGAATTTGACGGAGTTCTGATAATGAACACTTACGGATAGTGAACACTTTTATTTCGGTCTGCTCGGGGTGTTCATTAACCGTGTTGGACTGTACTTCCACTTACTGATTAACCTTCATCAGTTTCTATCAATTGATTTACTTCAATTCTTTTTTACTAATTTAGTCTAGATTCAATAAATTGCTGATAATTGAGATTTTTCATCACTTCTCAGAATTTTATTCTCTCGCTTCGTTTGGAGTTTCCCAACGTTTTGAAACATTAACCTTCACAATCTGCGATTGAAAGACGTTAAGAACATCATTACAAGACTTTAAATTTAGACCTTCTGTCCAGGAATAATTGTTGGGAATATACATTTTCCAGCATTTTGGAACTCAAAAATCCGAAAATTTTCCTGGCGCTGCGCGCGGGGATAAAAAAGGTATTACAACGTCATTCCGATTAATTTTCATTGTTATGAAGATCCATTTTCCAGCCTTCTACAATGTAAAAACCTGAAAATCTTTTTCGGCGCGTTTTTTTTGCTCGGATGCGGCCCTGTGAATATCGGTAGGTACGTTCTAAAGAAAGCTGTCAAAAAAACAGTTTACAATAACACATTTCTCAATAATGGTTAATACAATCACTAATAACTTGATCACTATCGTAAAAAGAAATAAGCTACTGTGCGCTAATAATTTTTTTGCGCTAAAGGAATCAAACTGCCATTAGTGGCACTGATCAGAGTGCCCCATGGGGAGCGGTATGAGAGCGGTATTACCCCTACCTAAAGTCCTTAAAATCGATCACTGGCTGCCTAATTATGAGACAAAATGACGTGTTTAGTGGCTATTTAGCAACACTACCCCTGCAAATTTTCAATTTTACCCCTACCTAAAGAATCTCACCTTGGGGACCTCTGGCACTGATAATGGGTGTGTCCCTGAAAAAAACACTGTCGCTAACATACCTGTACCTGGGGGGGGGAACAGGGTTGGCGGGCATTGGGTTTTTGGGTTGATGGGTTTTTTGGGTTGGAAAATTGGATGTTTCTGGGTTTTGGGGTTTTTTAAAAAAAAAATTCATTGTTTCCCATTTTGTTCTCAGGAATAAAGTTTCTTCCTGATTTAATAATCAAAATGAGAGTCATACATGGCCACAGGGTATACATAGGGTATACATTAACCCTACCCTAAACTTTAGAGTAACCATTTGCTATCTGGCGATTTTTGGACAAAATTACAAAAATTACAAAGAAAAATACATTGACAAAAAATAACTGATGCAAGCAATGCACAGTATATGGTTGACAATAAGTATGAGAACATCAAAATAAGTTACTGGTTGGCAAATACACATCATCTTCCATTTCAGTATCATCCAATTTCATTTCCTTTCTTGTTTTCTTTTTTCGATTATGAGGGTCATCAGTGCGCATGTGGTTTTCTGCAACCCATGCCTTTGCATATTTTGATGCTTTGAACTGTTCCAAATCATTTGGGCCATTTATTCTTAAGCGCATCAAAGCATCCAGGCTTATTCCTTCGAGTCTTGATCGCCTTGATGTGCGTATATGGTTCATTATTGAAAAGCCTCGTTCGGCATCAGCACTGCCAATAGGCAAAATCAGGACAATATGGATCAGCTTCTTGATATTTTCTCCCCAGATAATGCCACTGTCTTTTTTTAGAAAATGCTGCCAGAAAGTAACAGCTGTAGTCTTCTGAAAGCGGCAAAAGTCACTCTGTTTGATGATTTGAAGAAGTGCCTGGGTCCACTCACTTGCTGTTGCAGCTGCATCAAGCTGAAATTTCAATGCCAAGTCATTGATTGCATCAGTGCCATATAAAAGGATTTCTGATTCTTTCTGAGGGAGCTTTTCAGGAGCCAATACATCAAAACTTTCAAAGCTTCCTGATGGAAAATAAGAATCAATTTCATTTTTGATGCTGCTTAGAAACGTTTCACGAAAAGTGTCCAGTCTAGGAACTCGGCCCTCAGGTTCAAGCTCCACTGTTTGCCATTTCACAGAGATTGATGAGTGGTAATTGGCAAGACTGCATTTTCGAGTTGTTGAATCAGAGCATGTTACAGTGTTTAAATAATAGCTGATGAAGCTTCCAGGATTAGACTTGAGTTGTTCAATGGTGCTCAGCATTTGGTCTTTGTAATTTTCAAGCCCAATGAGGAGGCCAGCTCTTTGTTGCAAGCGCTTGGACCAGTGTGATAACATTTGTAATGTGTCACAGGTAAACTGCAGTGCCAGCAAGAAATTCTTGTTTTTCATCTTCTGTGATAGTCCTTTTGCTTGTGCACGTGTAATGTCAGAAAATGATGGATCAATGGAAATAGCATCAAAGTCAGTTACAAGCAAATACCAAGTGTCATTGATTGCTTTCAATGCATGAAACTCTGATGCAATCCATCGTGCTTCAAATACGTAGGTGACTTCGTGCATATTCATGTCCATTGCTTCAGCAAGTGCTCTGAGATGTGCCTTGCCCTTATGGCCATGTCGGTTGTAAAAATTGTGAACACTATTAATATTGTCCTCAAATTCCTTGTAATACCCAACCACATCCAATGCACTTCTAATGCTTCCAGTTTTTGCTTCCAGTTTTTATCACCAACATAATCCAAAAAATACGAAAAGCAAAGCAAACACATCTAAAATTGACTTTTATCATTGTCACAAAAATGATTTGCTATATGTCAATTTTAGGATTTTTTCCTACCCTAAAATTTTGACCGTGGCCATGTATGATGAGAGTTGAGCTAACTTTAATGACTTCAATGCAGTCTTTTCTGACACTGACATGACAACAGAGTTGAGATGAGATCACACAACAAGCAAATCAAATGCTATCGTAAATTTTCAATTCAGGAGACTTCTTAGCTTTATTCAATTCGGTTCCTGTGTTCTGTTGAGTTGACTTATTCTAATCGAAAACCTAAAGATTCATATTCAATAAATTTAAGTTATGTTTGAATTGCCTTTTGGCTGAAGTTGATTTGATTCGGTAGTTGATCTGAATATTAAGCAGATTTTACTGCTCATGAGTCATGAGTTACTTATGAGCAGTGCCAGTGAGCAATACATAGCATTACTTGTGATTGCTAAAGTCTGCTCACAGCCATCAGCATTTGGTGAGCTGATGTGAGCAGCACTAAAACTTTGAGGGAGACAGCAGACCCACTGGAGAAAGGGGCAGCTAACGACTTTTTGGGTTCAAAAATAGACCACCAACCAAGTATTCTGCTTGAATGGCTGTAAGCAGTATGAATGTTGAAGAAAGAAACATCAAACTTTATTTCGGTCTGCAAAAAAACAATTTACAAACAACTCAAAGAATAAATGATCTTGGCAAGTGAAGATGATGAAAAAAATACGTTTTGTTACAAAATGCTGGAGAGCGGCCAAAAACCTGCTATGCACTATTGGTTGACACGGAGGGCAAAACGTGGCCTTTGTTCCAAAAAATGGTCTTGAGAGTAGGTTTTTTAAGACTAGCGAAATTCATTTTGTCATGTTAGAATCACGTGTTTTCCATTTTGGTGTCCACTGCGTCATCAGAGCGTAATTTTTCAACATTTGGCTTTGTTCACAACAAGTTGCATAATTGATTGCCATCTGCATCAGTCGAATCTTCATAAAATTCAATGCCAAAAATTTTTTTGACGGTGCACATTAGTAAATGATTTTATTTGTTGTGATAAGGAATCTGTATTTTTGCTTAAAATCAGGAGAATGATATGAAAATGCTTTGCACTATGAAGAATAAAACTTTAGATATGTTGCATTTGCTTTTCTTTCATACTTAATTCATATCCACAATTGTGAAATGAAAAAAACCCTGATTAAACCCAGAAAAACCCATAAAAACCCTAAAAAACCCAAATTTGATTATTTTGAAAATGAGTTTTTTCCCAACCCTGGGGACCCACCCCCAGTTTAAAAAAAATTAAAAAAATTTGCAAAAACGTGTATGTTTTTTGGCCTTTTTTGTGGAAAATTTCGGATTTATTCCCCCCCTTCTTAACTGGTCGGACCTCTTACAGGTATGAACGCTAACTAACTTTCTTGTATTTCATTCGATTTGTGTCGGTTTTAGGCACTTAAAACTCAATTCTCTGAATTATTGAGAGAAAGTGAAAAGATTAATATATATATAAGAAGACTAAAGAAATTTATTTGGCGCACGGCGCTGAAAATTTTTTTGAATTTCAATATTCTAGAACGCTGAAATATGGATCTTTCCATATATATTTTCCGGACAGAAGGTTTGATTTCCCAGTGAATTTGAGGAATTTTCATTCAGGCAAACTAAAATTCAAAAACTAGACTAAGAACTTGGATCTTTCAACCAAAAAGAATTTCTAGCATTGCCTTGCACTCAAATTGTATTTATCATATTAAAATCAAAATTTTTATGAAAATCACAAAAAGACCAGCCAAAAATATTGTGCCAATTGGCACAAATGCTCAAAAAATTGTGTGCCATTAAAATTTTTTTGTGCCAAAAACCATGTTTCGGCCATACCTGTAAGACCTCCGACCATTTGGGGGGGGGGGGGGGTCGTAAATCCGAAATTTGGGGGACATGTCACCTGTTTTTGTCCACATTTGTGTAATGGGGCGCCAATCGACTACAGTAAGCTCGTCAGCTTTTCAAAGTGATTCGCAAGAATGCATCGTTTTGGAGCTCAAAGTTGTTCAAAGTTGTCTGAAGGTTCACAACATCAAAGATTACACTCGCAGCAAGTTTGTGAAAAAGTCAGTTGTTGTTTCGTTTGTCTTAGTGAGCAGTCCATTTTGTGAGAGGCTCTGAGCATTGCTAGTAAATCGAAAACCCAGCGTGTGTTCTAGGTTGAGTCAAACTATTTGGAAAATAGTTTGAGTAATCGGGTGAAACTCCTAAAAGGATAAGATAGTACAGTCCGAGTTTCAGCATCAGAAAACCTTTGACGACCTGAGCGAAGAACCTTGGAAATTTGACATAGTGCTTTCCACGAGCCTGTCAATCTCCTGCATACGATTATCGTTGCATTAATTTCGTCTAACACTCCGAGTGTTCTGTTTCTAGTGTTCTGCACCCTGTTCTATGTTCCGTACGTCTCTTATTAAAACAGGCGATAAATCGTCAAGCTACATAGCTTAAAATCGTCTTAAATTCTCACACAGGACATTTTGGTGACCGTACCAGAGGGTTTAAAGGTTGAGGAAATGCTGAAATTTGCGAAAAATCGAAAATCCAAAAAAACTACCGGAATCGACCCGAAAAATGGAGGAAAACCACACGCCTCGCTCTATTGCGTTAAGCTACAAAAAAGGTTTCTATAAGGAACTAGCCAATTGGGATGATCGAGAAATCGAAAATTTGGACTGCGAAAATGCAAATCTACCACTTCTCTACGAAGCAGATAAGCATAATTACAATTTACTGGAAACGTCTGCTGCACAAAAAACGCGAAAAACTTCATGATCTCTATCTCCAAAAATCGAAAATTAAAGTTTCTAAAACTGAAACCGAAAGAGACTGATGCTCGAAAAATCTTCAATAATGACGCATATATTGACGTAATGCAAAAATGTGATGCCGAAATGATAAATTTTCATGGCAAAGCTACTAACGCATTAAGCAAAATAGTTATGATAGCGACTCAACAATGAAAACTTCTCGATGAGTTTAAAACCGAAATTGGAGCGATGAGAACTCAGAAAGAAGAGCTATTGAAACGGAACGTTCCTGAAATTGAAAATATCACGAGACTAATGAGCTCTTATGCTCAGTCTCTGAAATCGACAAAACTGAAAAATGACATTAGCAATCAAAAAAGTCAACTTATTTTTCACTTTATAATCAACGATGTTGATGATCTGATCATCCCGATGCAAACATTCGACTGCTCTAACGCGCTAAACTCTCAGATAAACTTTCCCTCTATCCCACCTTCTCAGGTGCATAGATCTTTCGCTGACAACGAAAGGAGAGTTAAGACTATCTGTAAAAAGATAGCGCCGCAAAAACTAGATAACTCGACCTGAAATCAACAAATTTTGAAATTCTTCATCACACTCAAAAACGAATTCAGCCTTGATGCATCTGAATATGTGAAACTTCACAAGTTGCGTCACTTGACTTGCGATGGTGCTCAGAACACCATACGAGCATACATGTAATTGGGGGGGAGTGCTATGGGAACCCCCGCCCCAGAAATCGCCGACCATATAGCTAGCCATTGGGCGACCCCCCCCCCAGGATATTCCAATCCTATGGCTAGCCATATGGTAGCCCTAGGGACCCCCATAGTCTGATTTCAAGAAAATTCGACTCTAATAAAGACTAAAGAATTCGAGGAAAGCATGAAACGAGTCTCAGAAAAGTTCGGAATCCGAGAAAATTCGCAAAATGCTAATAATTTCGAAAATTGAAGGTCACGATTTGATCGCCAGACAAGTCCGAATTTCCGGAATAGAGAAAACATTCCTATATGGGATTTCTCTCAAAATTGAAATTTCCAACAAAATCAGTCACGTGAATGAGGGGTGAAATACTGCACCTATCATGGTCAGTGTAAGCATGACAGCTCTGAATGCTATCAGTTGAAACCACAGGCCTCTCAGCCTCAGCAACAGCAACTGAATTTACCATGGCAAAATAATCATAATCGGTGTCCTCGTTCTCAACAAAATATGCGTAACTACACGCTCAATCAGAATCAAAATTTTGACCAAAATAACCGATTTTTAAATCGTGATAATCAAAACCATCAGAGAGATGTGGCAAACATTTCTCTCTGCGATTCTGAATCCCAACAAGAAAAGATAATGGAGAAGCATTACTACTACCTGATGAATAACTCACAGTCTATACAGACTCAGCTAACTTCTCTGCAACCATCGCAACAAGTTTTGCCATAAGAAACTAAAATGGTGTTTAACTCACCTAAACCTTTTGTCTTGATGAAGCTGATGACTGGTACAGCAAACATGCTTGAACTGACAGAAATGTCGAAAGCTACAAATTTCTTTGTTGCTCCCGGAATCCCAGATTTCACAATCAAAAAACCAACTGAACCATGGATCGTGAGACCAAGTGTATGTCGAATTGAAGAATGTTCACAAAAAGACATCAAACTTCTGAGCTTACATGCTCCTACACGAGCTTTTCATATCGATGCCGAAATTGGAAAAACCAAAACAAAAGCTTTGATTGATACTGGTGCTCAATGTTCAGTCATTTCCTCTTGTCTAGCTCAACGCTCTTTGGGGATTGACTATGATACATTAGAAACATCTGCACAGATAAAAGTAGCTGACGGTGCTATAGTTGATGCCCGAGGTCCTATAATCATCAGAATCAATTCATCTTTCAGAACGCATCTAGTACGATGCTGGATTCTACCTACTGCAGGAGAGCAATGCCTCCTAGGAACTGATTTCCTAGTGCATCCGAGCGTTCGAGCCATAATAAACTTTCCCGAAAATTTCATCAGAATCAAAGACGTTCAGCAAGAACTAAATCTAGTTTTGAAACCAATTGAAAAAGTGCCCTGCAATGAAGTATTCTCAAATACTTCTACGGGACAAAGTCAAAGGCAAATCGTAAAAATCGACAGATTGCTACCAATTTTGAATATCTCATCATGCTACGTAGAACCGAATTGTCAAATGAGGGGTTAACGGGAAAATTTTCCCTTTCAAAAAGGAAAGCTTCAAAAGCATTATAGTTCAACCCATGAACTTCGGAAAAGAAAACTGCGAATATCAGATCGAACTGGGGATAATCAACATAACCGAAGGCAAATGTCCACTATTATTCGTCAATAATAGTGCCAACGGTATCCATCTGCAACTTAACCAGCTCATCGCTGAGGTTAAATTCAGACTCGAAGAATCAAAAATGACTGTCGCATCGCTAAGCGATCATGAAGAAGACTATGAACCAGCTAGGTTGGTTAAAGAACAGTCGACTATGTTGAAAGAAAAAAAACTTCGACTTGCTCTTGAAAAAATGACCGAAAAGTCGAATATCGATGATGAAGATAGAAAAATCACTATCGAAGTCTTCAACCAATATCGCCATGTTTTCAGTCTCCCTGGAGATCAGCCTACTCTCACTCACGAGTTAACAGTCTCTATAGACACCGGCGATGCAAAACCAGTCACGAAACACTACTATCGTGCGCCGATTGAACAGAGACCAATGGTATGACAGAGGCGAATTCCTCTATACATCGCTGAAGGGGATAAAACGAATTCCAAAATTGCAAAAAAGGTTATCACACTTGACACCAGACAATCTCAGAAAGTCTCGCTTTCGCGAATAAAGCCATACATGCTTCCAATATCATTCGAAATTTTCAACGCGCAAGTCAGTGGTATTCCACAACTGACTAGTCACGGGCTACTGCATTGAGATTGAATTTTATATTGTTCGTAAAATATTTATTTTCTACTTTGAAATCGATTCATTTTTTATATAATCCATTTTCCGTTTCACCTTCACCATTTTGATCATTTTGAACTAACCTATAACAGTCTTTCACAGACTAAAGGTAGCATATGGCCCCTTTGCAAGCTGCAATAAAAACTTGGTACTGAAACATGCTTTCCCGTAATCTACCAGGTGGCAAAAAAACCACGACATCATAAACATTTCAAATTTTTCTACGTCTCATCTGTATTGCTGAGATTTCGTCAACAGTTTGGTATTGATCCACTCAATACCTTTCAAATTTCGAGTTTCAAAGACTTCACCAGAAGCTTTATATATGTTTCTCTACGAAACTTAAAGCTTGCATCCACTGCAAACTTTCCAATCTGAGGCCTCCATGGCTAAAGATATTGTTCTGAAACACTGACGCCTCCACAGCTAAAGACTCTGGTCATCAAAATGAAGACTCCGGTCATTCTGTTCCAAATTTACCCATGGCAATACATTCTGTAGAAAAAATTTTGTTCCATATAGGGAAAAGTGCTGCCCTTGTTTCAAAGTATCTGATCACTGCCCAAGTCGAATGAAAAGGTCCGCCAAAGAAAGAAAGATCCTCTGCATCTAAAGAAAAAGCTGCTCATTCACGAAGAGAGAAAATTGGAATCGCTTGAGGCGATTTGCCTCAAAGGGGGAGGAGTGTAATAGGGTGCTGATCGACTACAGTAAGCTCGTCAGCTTTTCCAAGTGATTCGCAAGAATGCATCATTTCGGAGCTAAAAGTTGTTCAAAGTTGTCTGAAGGTTCACAACATCAACGATTACACTCGCAGCAAGTTTGTGAAAAAGTCAGTTGTTGTTTCATTTGTCTTAGTGAGCAGTTGGTTTTGTGAGAGGCACTGAGCATTGCTAGTGAATCAAAAACCCAGCGTGTGTTCTAGGTTGAGTCAAACCATTTGGAAAATAGTTTGAGTAATCGGGTGAAACTCCTAAAAGGATAAGATAGTACAGTCCGAGTTTCAGCATCTGAAAACCTTTGACGACCTGAGCGAAGAACCTTGGAAATTTGACATAGGGCTCTCTACGAGCCCGTCAATCTCCTGCGTACGATTATCATTGCGTTAATTTCATCTAACACTCCGAGTGTTCCATTTCTAGCATTCCGCACGCTCTTCTACATTCCGTACATCTCTTATTAAAATGTGCAATAAATCGTCAAGCTACATAGCTTAAAATCGTCTTAAATTCTCACGCATGACATTTTGGTGACCGTACCAGGGGGTTTAAAGGTTGAGGAAACCCTGAAATTTGCAAAAAATCGAAGATCCGAAAAAACTACACGAATCGACCCGAAAAATGGAGGAAAACCACATGCATCGCTCTACTGCGTTAAGCTACAAAAAAGGTTTCTATAAGAAACTAGCCAATCCCGATGATCGAGCAATCGAAAATTTTGACTGCGAAAAGGCAAATCTACCGCTTCTCTACCAAGCAGATAAGCGTAATTACGATTTACCAGAAACGTCTGCTGCACAGAAAACGCGAAAAACTTCACAATCTCTATCTCTGAAAATTGTCAAAAATTTAAGTTTTCAAAATCGAAACCGAAAGAGACCGATGCTCGAAAAATCTCCGATAATGATGCGTATATCGACGTAATGGAAAAATGTGATGCTGGAATGATAAATTTTCGTGGGGAGGCTACTTTTGTGGGAATGCATTAAGCGAAATAGTTACAATAGGGACTCAACAATGAAAACTTCGTTTCTAGCATTCTGCACGCTCTTCTACGTTCCATACGTCTCTTATTAAAACACATGATAAATCGTCAAGCTACATAGCTTAAAATCATCTTAAATTCTCACGCACAACATTTGCACTATAATGTGGAAAAAAAATCTGGAATGTGGAAAAAATTTTTGAGGTCTTTCCACAAACCTGGAAGTAAAATTTGGGGTTTTCACATAGAAAAGATACATTTTAGTGCATTTTAGGAGGTCCAAATCTCACAATTTTCCGGCGCTTCGCGCTGGTTATAACCTTAATAATCATTATTATTTATTACCAAGCTTCAGGCGCGACTTTTAGCATGTCTACCTTCATTTACCATTCAATCTTCAATAGTTTTCATCATCTCAAACCTATTATTTCATGTTTAGTTAGCGATCTTGAATATTATATCGTTATATTTAATGAAGGTCAGCATTTTTTCCTACATAGATTTTTCGAGAAAGATCAAAACGTCAACTTTCTCAACTTTTTGAAGCGTTTATTCTTTTCTCAACGTAAATTCAATTCAAAAGCTTCATGGAAGTATTTTTTGGAAAAGTTCTACGCTTCTGACTCATTGCTTTTCGGTCAAATTTATGAAGGGTTACGAACAAATAGATGGTTTAAAAATTTTTCGAATGATAAATTTCTAGAAATTACGATTTATGAACACAAAATTCAAATTTAATTTTTGAAATATATGATCAGAATGCTTTAAAAAGCTAAAAAACACCAATAAAGCGTCTGTGAGCATTTTCAAGCGAAAAAACCTGGATTTTGAGACAAAAAAAATTTTTCCACATGAGGAAAAGAAATTCGACCCCTTTCCACATTTGTGGAAAAAGGTTCGTGGAAAAAAAACAGTGGAGGGGGTCGAAAAAAGTCGAAATCTTTCCCAAAAAAGGCCAAAGAAACACTTTTTTGCCAATTTTTTTTCAATTTTTTCCAAACTGGGGGGTGGGGGTTGAGTATATGGTTGGCCAACTTGGGGGGTCCCCCCCCCATCCCCTCCCCAAGTACAGGTATGGTTTTGGTACGAAAAAAAACACTGTATGGGCAGGGATGGCAAAAACCAAACTTTTGAAATTTCGAGTTTTTGGTTTTTAAATGGTTTTTTTGGTTTTTCTATGGTTTTTTAGTGGTTTTTTTCTGGTTTAATTTTTCAGAATGTTTGATACATCAAAATAACTATGTAAAAAATGCTGGAAGCTCCCCCTACCATCTTAGACTAGTTAGGGAGTCTTGAAATGGCAGCTAGAAGTGTTAATCTTATCAGAAGTGTCATTACTTGATGCTATACGAAATCGCTATTATAGCAATAAAAATACAGTAATAGCGGGCACACAAGAAAGAAACGATGAGTGGAGAATATAAGAGAATTAAAAATTGAACAGAGCATGCGATATGTAGAGGGGAAATTCAAGAAAAAAGAGGAAAGAAGACAAATAAAGGGAAATATACAATAACGTCACGTACGTAACGTACAATCAAAACTCATAAGAAATCAACCAAAAAATTGTATCAATGCATCACATATATAAAATGACACAACTGAAATGACACAACTTTCAGGTATACCGTTTTTGATAAGAGGGTTTCAAATTGATAGATTACTACACACAAACTGCAGTTGAAAGTCACACATAGACATTTCAGATGTTTCCAAATTATTGCTTTTCAAACGTGTCCGCGAGCTATAACTACAGCAGCTGGCTCTTATTGTATATGCTAGTCTGGCTTGCATAATGGATACGTAGCCTATCGATTTAATTATGCATATTTTGTAAACGATTTTTTTCTACTTAGTAGCGACTCTCTGTTAAGCTAAAGTATGCAGTCATTGAATTTAAAATATAGAACATATGGGGTTCAATCAGGCCTAACAGATCTCAATAAAATTTTATTATTGTTGTCTCCTTCATATTTTAAAATTTCGAGCTAATAAAATTGAAAATCTTACTGTGACAATAAATTCGGAATATTATACTCAATCATTCATTATGAAATTTTGATGATGATATGGATCAATGGATGTCATCCCATGTAGTATAAATAATAGCAAACTGGACTCATGTACTGAATGTGTGTTTGCATGATGGATGCATAAAATATCGACTGATTTGTATATGTACATCTTTCGTGTACATCATAAAAATACGACTCTCTTCTACTTTTTATTGAAGTAAGTTCAGCTAAATTAATTGTTTTGTTGATTTAGATAGACACCAATATATGTCTAGAAGATCGACTATTGTGAAACAGCAGTTTTCGAATGATTCTAGAAAAAAAACCAGAAAAACCAAAAAACCAGAGATTTTCCAATTTTTTGGTTTTTTCAAAAAACCAAAAAACCAAAAACCAAAAAAACAATGCCTTGCCAACCCTGTGTATGGGAGCAGTGTTTTTTCCACATTTGCACTATAATGTGGAAAAAAAATCTGGAATGTGGAAAAAATTTTTGAGGTCTTTCCACAAATGTCAAAGAAAAATTTGGGATTTTCATATTGAAAAGATGCATTTTGGTGCATTTTAGGAGGTCACAATCTCATAATTTTCCGGCGCTTCGCGCCGGTAATAACTTTAAGAATCATCATTTATTAAGTAGCTCAGGCGCAGCTTTTGTCATGTCTACCTTCATTTATCACTTGATCTATAATAGCTTCCATCATCTTAAACGTATTATTTCATGTTTTAATTGGTAATCTTCAATATTTTATCCTAATATTTAATTAAGATTCGCATTTTTTCCTTTTGAGAAAGATGAATACACGTCAAGTCTCTATGATTTATGATGCGATTATTTCTTTGCTAACGTAAAATCAATTCAAAAGCTTCTTGGATTGGAAATATCTTTCGGAAATTTATATTCTTCTTACTCATATATTTTCGACCAAGTTCATGAGAGTTTACAAATAAATTACAGATTTTAAAATTTTTCAAGTAAAATTCTAGAAATTACGACTCTTGAACACTAAATTGGAATCTAATTCTTGAAATAAATGTTCGGAAAAATGATTTTCCAGCATCCTAGAATGTCAATATACCCAAAAAATTTTCCGGCGCTACGCGCCGGAAAGTACCATCTTTTTTGGGCTTTCACTTGTCATCAGAGAGAACTTGACCTTGACCAATGACAATTGATTTCTTGTGTAATTCAAGTCAATTATGCTCTTGGATAGTTTGCTACAAAACTTGTTCAACAACGCTTGTAGATTAGGCTTTTAAGTCGAACATTTCAATTTTTCTCCAATTTTAATGAATTAACTTCTCTAAAAACACCGGAAGGCTTGAAAAAGCTCAAAAACAGTGCGATAAAGCGTCTGTGAGCATTTTTAAGCCAAAAAACGGATTTTAAGACGAAAAAAAATTTTTTCCACATGTGGAAAAAAAATTTGACCCCTTTCCACATTTGTGGAAAAAAGTTCGTGGAAAAAAAACAGTGCTGCTGAGTCAAAACATACTTATTATGATAAACAGCCGCCAAAATAGTGGGTTACAGTAAACAGCTCTTATTGTCGATGACTTAATAGAGAATAAATACCTGTGAACACAGATCGTAAAACTGCATGCAGTTTTCGAAATAGAATCGCCCAGTAGAATGTAGGGCGCAAAATTTTCACTTCTTGTCACCGAAAGTATGTTACCAGCAGTATCGGAACAACCAAAACCTTTGCGCCCTGTTCATGGAAAGTTTGAATCATCAATCTACAACATCAGTGTTTCATCAACATTTATGTTATTTCCGACTTAGTTCTTTCCAATGGATGTATATTTCTTCAAATAAGGGGAAATTGAAACAGTGTATACATAATCCTAAATAGTCACATCGAACAAACTCAATGATCAGTATTTCGCCAGTCTTTTTCAGCCAAGAGAAAAATCCTGGCAACTGTCCGAACTGAAATATGGATTCGAGACTATATGAATTCACAACATACATGCACATAGGGGTTTAGAAGGCAACTCAGACCCTGAACACCTCCCAGGCCTGTAAAAAATTGTCAACCACCCTCCCCCTGAATTTTTTTGATGACAGCTTCTTGATTATTATGCATATTTTGTATTAAAAACATGCTTGTGGAGCAATCTTTTTTGTTTTTTTCCCACCCATGTCCACTCATCAATGAAAAGCCGGAAGACCCCTCCTGGAAAATTCTTGCTATGAATGTTTGATCAGAGGTCCTCAAGGTCAGATTCTTCAGGTAGAGGTAAAGTTGAAAATTTGCAACTGTAGTCTAGCTAAATGGCCACTAAACACTTCATTTTGTCTCAAAATTAGGCATCTAGTGATCAATTTTTAGAACTTCAGGCAGGAGTAATACCCACTCTTACCCCTCCCTATAGGGTAGTCTATGTTTGATTCACAGCAAGTGTAAAGTTTATTGCTTTTTTCATCAGGCCACCAATAAAGGTAGTACTTTAGACTTATCCAATGCAAAAATTATCAAACATTTGATCCATTTCCATTGGTGATCCACTAGTGGATTCTTCAGGCTGCCTCCTAATCGTTTCTGTTTGACAGGGTTGGTTGTCACTTGAATAGCTGCAAATGTTATTGCACAACATGAAAGATATTAAAGTGAAAATGTAGATAGACTTGTTTACTCCTGTAACGTACCTGCTAAAGCAGTACTGTAAATATATAGCATACTGTATGTGATAAACATTTATTAAATATTATTCATTTTCGTATTTTATTGTCTCAAGGGTGTCTGGGATTCACACCCAAACATTCCTATAAAATTACATGAAGTACTTTATTTTGATCCGTTCACACCCCGGTAGCCCAATTAAGATGCCCCAATTAATTTGCACAAACGGCAGCCGGTCCCCTAGAACCTACACTAAACTACACATTCCACGGCTACGGTAATCCCCCGTAAAAATCGTAAACAACACCTGGACACAGTAAAATACGTAAAAGCCCCGCCAGACAGTAGTCTCAAGTGTAAGGGTAGTGACGGCCCCACAAAACATGTGTATACAGGGAAACCGATACAGGAAGCATGCACAGAAGCACAGAGGTGTGGCTAAGCCCACCGTAGAAAGCAAAGCGAAGCACGAAAAGCATACAGTACCAGGAAAGCATTAGAAAGGCGTGACTAAGTAAGCATAAAAAGCAAAGCCAGAAGCGAGGATTGGCGGAAGAAGATGGACAGGAGCACGACCTCCTGCGACGCCCAGGGAGTGGCCAAAAACGTCGTATAAAAAGAGAAGCAAAGCGTGATTTTATTAGTTTTTTGGATTATTGAATTTGTCGTTTTTTAAACTGCGCTTGCCCCCATTTTTATATTTCCAAGCGGCCATTTTTACGAAAGCATTTAAACCGAGGCCCGTTCATTATTGTAAATCGAGACCGCGTTTTCGTATTGTCGTCGACGTCTCCAAGCAGCCGTCGAGTAGTATCGTATTGCCCCCGTATTGTTGAATCCCCGTCTCCCCCGCGCCCCGTTTTGTTGCTGTAACGCCCATTGGTTAAAGTAAAGTGCTTCACAAAATCTGGTCGTTACACTCCCATACAGGATTTTTCTCTGTATCCGTCGATCTGTACCATACGGAAATCTAGTGAAAAAATTTCTGTACCATCCTATCCATTTTCGTGCAATCATTATTTTCCACTTGCTTCATAATAGTTCAAAACATACATTGGTCGTGAAAGTAGGAACATGCTTGCTCACTCTAAAATTGATAAATTTACTTCACTTTTATCAGAAAATTAACAAACAACAATTTTTTCGAAATTCATTCAAATGAATTCAATTCTAAACTTTTGCAATTGGATTTCTTGATTTTTGGAGGAAAATAATTAAAAGTTTCGCATAACTACTGATAAATTTTCATTTCAAGGCTTGTAAAATGTTGGAAAATGCATTTTTAGCTTATTCTTATTATAAGTTATCGATCGTAATCATTTTTTTCAACTATGTCAAGAAACAATACAAGATTGAACATCATCCACGAGATAAGATGACATTTTTCAACCGTGAACCGGAACTAACATTCAAAATTATAAATCATTTGAATCTGGCACGAAGCACCGGAAAATTTTCAGGATTTTTTGTTTTAAAATGCATGAAAATGACTTTCCAGACAGGAAATCCTATAACATAATCAAAAGAATCGTCAGGCTTTAGGTTGTACTGTGCATCAAAAAATCTATACCGAGTTTTCCGTACCAGCCCAAAAAAATCCGTTTGGTACGGAAGAAAACGCTGCTCCCATACATTTTATTTCTATGAAACGTGTGATACTTGGCCTCCTAAAATCTGATTAGCCCCCCTCCCCTAGAGCATCAAAACTGGTTAAAGATAGAGACATGAGGTTTTGCACAGTGTCCACCATATGGGCAAACATCGGGATGGCAAAGATCATTGTGACTTGATATGCAAATGAGAAATGTTTTTATTTTTGAAAAATATTGATTTGGTCAAATTATATGAATGACCAAAGCTTGAGAAAATCGCCTTCATTTAGGTTCAAAAAAATAATTTTTCTGTTGAAACAGATGTAGTGATCCATATGAGTTGTAACAGGAGGTCTACCATTAGGGATGCCCCCGGCTCAATGGTGGCTCCGCCCCTAATTTTTTTGGAGAAAAATGGAGAAAAATAATTTCCTGGTAATATCAATGATTTTTGAAATATTCTGGGAAATGGGTATTTATTTACCATGTTGAATCTAATGGGCACATTCCCACTGTGTGAATTTTTATGAGAAAAGTGAGAATTCATAGCTTTAAGACACGATTTCTGAGAGGTTCTACCTTCCCTATGATAAGTGGAAAATCAATCATATCTAAAAATGAGATGATATTGGTAGCTTTGTGCACTGATTTGCTTGGCATCATTGGTTTTGCTCAAAAATGAAAATCCACGCGGCTGTTGTGGGCCAAAGTTTGAAAATGGATGATTTTTTTAGGGGTTTTCAGTGATCTTGCTAGCTAAGCGATATTTCCCGATTGGAATGATCTTATTCTATAAATCAATATTCACTTTTCACAGGAGAGAATATTCTATCTTTTGATTCAACATTTGCTGTAAGTTACTGTACATTACAGATTTTAAGAGAGTTTAAAGTATTGTCACTACCCGGGGGCTGTGTAGGGATAGGACAAACAGTAAGAAGAATGCAAGAATTAATTATTCTTTTATTACAATTAATTACATGATTAATTTTGGAGGTTAACCGTGCACTTGCGTCACTCTTAGCTTGTGAGGTTGAAGGTTCGGTTTGGTTGAGTTGAAGAGATAGGTTGTTCTCTAAAGGTTGAGGGTTCAGGTTGAGGTTGGTTGACATACTCGACTGGAGTATGGTTGAAATAGGTTACTTACTTAGGTTACAGTAAGTTGGGTAAATTTGGTTGGAAGCTCGCGAAAGGTTGAGCGAGTGGCGAAGAATCAACTAACGTAATCAACTACTCTTCTTCCAACTGAAGAGGGTTTTTTATCTTCACTCGTTTCTCTGTTTTGGTTCTATTTTAGGTTGTCTATTTTCGGTTATAGTTAGTAACAGGATGTAGGTTTTGCTCAGAGTCTTCATGTAGGAGAATCCGGTCCTGTTCTCTAAGTGTTTCTATTTCTGGTTGTTTTTCCATTAGGTTTTCACATGACACCTTTATGTTTAGGTTGTCAACATGACTATTCTATGTGGATGGAAATTAACTTGTGTTCAGTTATGAACAATTCAGTTATGGCGCAATGCATAAAAAATAAAAAGGGGAAATAAAATGAAATACAGTAAGAACGAAAATATGATACAGTAATGCTAAACTTCATCACTAAGGTCGCTATCTGTGACAGTATCAAAAATGAGCCGCACTCCCGATCACAAAATGTCAGCATGAAATATTTCTTCATTAGGTAAATTCAGTTATGCATGGTAAAGAAAATTCTATTGTAGGTTGCTTATCAACTATTTTTGTTGATTAACAATAAACATGTGTCTTATAACCATTTCCTTGTTCTATGGCCGTATCATTGTAAAAAAAGGCTTTAAAAAATTGATAAGCATGCTCCACAGAGCAATATGCAGCACCATCGTGCATGAGTGAAAACTGGAAAAAATGCAACGACATGAATCATTTCCACAATAGACGATTATTTCGCCGGCCTCATATTGTTTGATCAGATCTTGTTCATAAAAAGTGAGAGATTGTTCAGGCTAGCAGAAAAGTGACTCCATACTCAAAATTTTTGAGGCTAGAACTGCCAAGCAGAATGCACTGAAGTTCAGATGTTAGTTTAAACCTATCACCATATTACATTATGTTGTGTGCATTTTTTATTTTTTAATGAAATATTTTTTATGACAATGATAATTAACAATGATCGGGATCTCAAACTATACATAATGATTATGATAATTTATAATGTTTACAATTTTCAGCATTATTGTCATAATTATCACCATTACTGAGGGTCCAGGACATTCACTTTGACTGGCATCCTGAAAAAATATATGAACCATTGTCACGATGCGCACATGCTGCCATCGTGCGTTTTCCTCTGAACCCGTAGACTTGATGTTTCACGCACAAGTCACGGCCCCACACTCAGATATTTGTGACGGGCACTGCTGCACTCCCTCAGGCGATGCAGGACTGTGCAGTTGGTGGAAGCGCACGCTACCACCCGGTGCGACACACATTACATGTCACGTGCCAACGAATTCCATCGAATGTCACGTTATTCACATCACAATTTTTCGTTATGTTTTTCGTTACGTTTTGTGTTACAGTAATTTGCATCGATTTTGCATTTCGTTTTTATAATTTTTACATGCAATTTATGTGTGTACTTTTCATGTTTTATTTCTGTTGCTTTTGCGCACATTTTATTTCCGTTTCGAATTATTATTTTATTATACGTAGACTATGGTATGTGCCCGCTAGTCAAGAATTTCGGTTAGAGATAAGCTCTCCGAGCTCAACGCTGTAATTTGAGCACAACGTGCACCTACCTCTTATCAGTAAAAACTAGCGATGTTTCCCAACGTGAAACGACTAGTTTGGAATTCTCACTGGTGACGTTCCTATGTTAAGCATGGAGAGTGAAAACTCGCCCCAATGCTTAACGTTGTGAACTGAAAAAATGTATATGTGACCATAGGCATCTTCTGCAACAATTTCCGCTGCAGAAGTTAGCTTGGGGGAGTGTTAACTCGGCCCAAGGCATACTGTAGTTTATGGAGCCCTTTAAAAGGGCTTGTTGTGTCATTTTTGTGTCTTATTCCGACTCATTATTGGACCTAACTGGTGTTTCGTCTTTTAGCCTTGCCTCTCCCCTTTTGCCGTCATCGACTTTTATTATATTTTTATATTGTCAACTGCTTTCGCCGCTCGTCAAATAAAATTTGCATATTTCTGAATCCGGCCTTCTTATACGTTACCACTACAGTAACCTGACCGTAGAACTCGTTCCTGTCGCCGTTAATCAAGGAACCCCATCGCCCTCGCCGAGGAAACGTTTGTTACTGCCGCCTGCCAATCAGCAGCGGCATTACCCTATGCCGAATTGCCCGGATTCCCATTCCGGTTCGTTGCCATCCGAAGGACCCACAGTTTGACCCCCGAACCCGTGGCCCAGCACCGAGTAGTTTAAGAAGAGGATTAGTAAGTCTTCTCAGGGGTTATTATTGTAGAGGGTATATTTGTGGGAGTCTCCCCTAAGCTAGTTTCCCTCGGAAGTACCCTCAGTAAAGAAAGCCCTCAGACCCTTAAGGTCAGGGCCAATAAGGGGATTTAGGTTAACAATCGGGTCCCTTAGAGTATGCCATTCTCGGAATGGCACCATCCCTCATTCCCAGTGACTGAAGACTAGGGATTGGCACCCCTGACCCGGCCGTGTTGTCCATTATTCTACAGCATAACCCTAGGACAAGGCCGAGGTACACCATAGGTTCACCTGTGGTAGTACCAGCTGGGTTAGGTTCCCGAAACAGAGAAATATACCGGAGCCACCCCACGGGGTCACAGCATGTCACCTACAGTGTCATGGCCGTATTTCCTATGGAATATGGTATGGGGTTTCCCATCAATGTGACTGATCACCAATTCCGTTAATGTGACATGGCTCCCACTCTGTTTAATGAGACATGGGGAGGCTGGAAAATCGACCTTTAAGTCTGAGTTTACAGTCCTTAGGAATGAACCTTTTACCCTTTTGAGTGAGATACCTCTTTCAATTAGGTAAAATTTCGGTTTGAGTGGGGAAACCTCTCTCAGATCATGAGAATCGCCACTTGAGTGGGGAAACCTCTCTCAGGTCTGTTGATTCACATTCAAAGTGGGATTACTGACCCTTAGGATGAAAATTTATGCCCTCATATAAGCGGATACCGCCGTAAGAAGGTACACTACCCCTTAGGTCCGAATAGGCCCTTATGTTCGAGTTTAACGCCAACTCAGATAGCACTGCATTTGAGTAGAGTTTAATTACTGTAGGTCGGGATTTGCCCCACGTGTGATTAATTAATGATTCTTGCATGTAAATTAATGACTTATGAGCATAGTAACACCCGTAGGTTTTAATATATCCACTGGTGTCAGATTTTTCCCCAGAGTCGACCCCCAAGAGTCATAAGTTCCCAGAGTCAAGTAAATAGAGTATTCTGCCGTAAATCTCCTCTGAGCTTCATTATTTTTTTTCTTTTTCCATTTTTCCATAATTGGGCTCCATCCACTGCATCTGATAGGATAGGTTACTGTAGCACCATATGGCCTTTTGGTTACAGTAGGACTGCGGTTTGCACATACTCTAACTACAGTATACCTGGGTACGGGTACGTGAGTATCACAGCCCATGAGGTTTTCACAACCCCTGAGAGTTTCGGGATCTCCGATCACGAGGTACAGTACACCTTCCACTCTTGATTCTGGACCCCAAGTGTGGTCGTGATTCGTTATCTGTGTCCAGTATGTGTGTCTTTTTCAAACTTTTTCTTATCTTCACTGAGCACTAGCCAAGTTACTCATTTTTCCGGCCAAACAAGCCAAAATTATACTGTTGACACATATAACACAGTACTTAGCAGATCACATTGCTTATCTCTCGGGCCTCAAATTTTATTTTATTTACTTTCCTTTTTATTTTTTCGGTCTTCTAGGCATAACGTGTGACCCAATTATAATAACTTTTTCACCCAATAAATTTTCTTATCTCAAAAATCAACTCAAATAAAAACTACCAAACCATTTTTTTCTCTCCTTTTCTAAACAAACAAATTAAAAATTTACCTTTTCCTACCAAAAAAAAAATTCTCTTTTCACTTCTATTCAAATTTATCAAAAAAAAACCTTTTCTTTTACCGGTCACACATAGGTCATAGTTGACAACCGTTCAATAGGTCATTTTTATTATTTTTTCCACTACTGTACGGTCTTCTCCTTTTCTTTCTTCTCTCTCTAGGTAGTTTCATGTGGTGATGATCTTGCCGATCATGACCACTGACGTCAGCAACAACTACTTATTGGGTTGTTGTTATGAGGTGATGTGTCTTGGCGACCCTCCCTCTGACGTCCGCAACTACCTCACATGCTGCTGTCGCACTGAGGCATGACTAGCCGGGTCAAGCCTCTGACGTCAGCAAGATCTAGTGCATGGATCCTCAAAAAGTAACTCCATTTAACACTTTTGCCTGTCCTTCTTTGTTTCACAGCCTCGTATCATTGCATCACTATTTTTATGTCATTTAAACCTTTTTTGCTTTTGTTTCTTGAAGAAATCGATAAACACCAACCTTCTTCATCAAGCTAATGATGCCAACATTGTCTTCCCAACTGATTCCGCTCATTGACGTCCATAGGTAGTCTTCATTTCTTGAGGATCAACAGTCACGACAGTATGTGGACTTCAGAGTCATATCACAGAACCGAGTGGTTCTCTGTGTCCTCCCCCTGCCTCTGCAACAGCTGCATCCCTTGCTGTTGCTTTAAGGGGTGGGTGGCCCTCCGGCTCTACCTCTGACGTCAGCAATGGCAACGTAACAGGTTGTTATTGCGGGATGGTGACTGTATGGCACTGTCTTTCTGACGTCTGCAACAGCAGAGGCTCGTGTTGTTGCAAGAGGACTGATCGGTTATTCCGGCTTCAGTCCTTGACGTCAGCAACAACAATGCACCGTATTGTTGTTCGTAGATGTGAGGCCTTACAAACCACACATCTGGCGTCTGCAACAACTGCATCTCATATCATTGTTGTAGGATAACTGAGACTCAGCTATTACCTTTTGACGTCAGCAACAGCGATGCTCCATGTTGTCATAGCAGGGTTGCTGGCCTAGGGCCCTATCTACTGATGTCCACAATGATAAGTCTCTATTCCAGTATTGGAATTAAGACTTTACAGTCTTATTCTGGGGTCAGCAATGGTGATGCCCCCTATTGCCGTAGGAAGTCTGTAGCTGTAGGCTCATACTTTTTGGTGTACATACTGCAATATGAGATTATGGCACCTACATCCCAGTCACCTGAGGTCAGCACCGAGTGTGTGGTGGTGTATATCACATCTTTTGACGTCAGCACCGGGTTACTGTGGGTTTCCAAGATGCCACTTGAGTCTTAGGTGATGATTGTAATATTACTTTCTCACCTATGGCTCTTGGCTGAGGGTTGTGTCTGTGTGTCACTGGTGCCTGGGAGACATCAGTATACATGCTCACCCAACTTGAGATGCACTCGGTCTCTGATACTGATCGGGTTGTCCGCCAGGGTAGCAGCACTGATGGATCAGCACGTGACTACCTTCTAAGCTTTAACTGCAGGTTCGAAGGGGTTTACACTCGGCCTCAGCTGGGTTGGTTGTTCAACATATGCAACTGTTGGGCATTTGCAGTCAGTACTGCCTGTGTCTAACAAACCGCAAGGGTTGACAACCTTCCTGTAAATTTCTCATCTAAATTCTCGCATTTCTTTCTCATCTATGATCTTCTTTAGTGTCCCCACCAGAATAATTCCTCAGGAAGGCCGTGTCAAAAGGTCAACGCCACTTATGTCTACCATTCGTACCGAGTGGGGGACACTTGTTACAAGTATCTACTCATACAGGTTGGTGGTACCATTTATTTTGCCACCTCCGATGGCCCAGATCTCACTAAATTCAGCCCAAAAGTGCCATGTGACCATCACTTTACAGGGATTTTCCAAATCGCTCAAGCTGGTTTACTGAGTCTGACATGGTCCATGTGAGCCACATTCCGCTTGAACTGTTCTGGAAACAGCGCTTCAAGGTCACTCACTTTGACGCTCCTGCGCTCTTTCATGATCAGTAGGCAATGACCCCTTCAAGTTTTGCTTTCTTTAAACAATACGTTTACAAGACTGAGCAAATTGAAGCAGTCTTAAACCGGTTGGTAAATTATACGGCTGGTCTATCCCTCCAACCAGATACTATTTATCAAGCGGTTGCAGGGTAGGGACTGACATCAAAGCCTCACTGGAAGGTGTTCGTCTGGTCGCAAACCACGTGATTACTGGTCAGCAGCACAACCTCATACAGGGCTTACAGTCTCTTTTGAGTGGGCCAGTGCAGTTGATCTTTAACACACCCACCATGCTGGCAGTGCTGGCCGGTACAGGATTTCTCATCTACGTTGGGATCTCCTATTGCCTCAGTTATCGCCTGTGGAGAAGACAGGTTCGGTTTGTTAGCCATAACTCTCTGTTGAACCTCCTCCGGAAAGTTCAGCGCTGGGTAGGTTTTCACTACGTGCAGAACGATGTGCCAACTCAATTAGACAGGATCACTCCGTGTTTTGTCGTACTAGTTGACCACAAGGAAACTCCTGCTTTCGTTGACGCTGGTTGTCCACGGACCATCATTAGTCAACACCTTCACAAAGCCTTGATTAAAGAAAGTCGAAAGGCGGTGATGGCTTTCCAGCAACATCATGACTTTAACCCATTGATGAGTATCAATGGGAAAGCTGTACATACTCTCCTATCGGGACTGTATGAGATCATGTTGCCCAGAACCCGTCAGCCACACACTAGAGTAGATATACATTTCCATGTGTGTAAGACTATGTCTCCTTTCTGGGCACCAGTCGATCTGGTTCTAGGATTGGACTTTCTAGAACAATTCCAGAATATCACGTTTGATTACCAACAAGTCTGTCGATTGAATGCGGTCGAACTGCCACTTCTTTTGACAGCGGCTGAGATTGATCAGGTCAAACCCTGGTGGGAGAACACACGTTCACTATCAAGGGCCTCCCACAGGTCCGGGTCTCGCTCAAGATCAACGACTTCATCCATTTCTTGGCCATCCTCGCGAGCTTCCTCAGTTGCCTCATCCCGTGGGCCAACCAGAGGGAGTAGAACCTCTTCTAGATGGGCTACTGGTCATTTTATGGCCAGGTCAGGATCAAATTGTCCTCGACCCTGGCCTGGAAATTCTCCGGTTACATTGGAGAAAGGCCATTTTCGCGAACCTAGTGATTCTGATGCGCCTGCATCCCCTGTACTAGAAGTGCCACCACTCTCTGATGTTGAGGTCGAATCACTGGGAGCTACTCAGAGCTCAGGAGAGAGATCGGATCATGTACTTACTGTTCAGGTTCATCCCACTCCTGGGACCAGTCCGGAAGCCTCGGTTGGTTATGCTCTGGTAGGATTACCCTGACGCACTGGTTTGCCAATACCGAGGCAAACCGATGCGCCAGAGTCCAGCTTTGATGACTCCGTGCCTGGCCCAGGTCATGTAGTGTCAGCTTTCTACCCCACTGAGATGAGGACCCCTCATATCAAAGTTCTACTGAACAATTGGGTGGAAGCCAAAGCTCTAATTGATACAGGAGCAGTTTTCTCGCTCCTGGATTTTAAGTTGGTGGTTCAGTTACCCCACTTCGTGCTCACAGAGACTAGGGCTCACCCCATAGCAGCCAATGGGTCTCCGATCCTACTGCTAGGCGCTGCCTACATCACGGTGACAGTGGCTGATGTCTCTGAATGGATTCAGGTCCAAGTTCAAGAGAATTGTTCTGCTGAACTAGTCTCCAGGACGAACTTCCTCGGATGGTTCAATTGTGTCAGCTTGAACTGGGAGAAATCTTTTCTCCAGTTCAACGAACTTTGGGTTCCGTGTGAGGGCCTCATTCACAATCCTCCTTCCGCTCTTGGGGCACTACCCTTGCAGGAGTTGATTGTCCTTGAGCCTCGCTCGTTGACACAATTTACTGCACCTGTACCTGCATTATACGCAACTATACCCGAGGTAGCTTTCTTTCCTAAGCCTCTTTTGAGACAACAACGCAGTGTATACTTTGCTGGTACTGTGAGTACTGTGACTAATGGTCCCATACCCCTACAGGTAGTCAACCTGAGTACACACTCAGTGGTTCTCTACCCGCACACAATCATCATTCATGTGCAGATGGATTCCTCAAAGGGATCGGCGGTCAAGTCTGATACCATTCTTGACCGTAAGTGGGTTGAGGTGAATGCTGTGATATCGTCAGATATCTCCTCACAGGATAAAACGGTGTTGCTAAACCTACTGGTCGCATTCACTGACCTCTATGCTATTGATGAAAAGGACACAGGTTCCACTGACCTCCTGCACCAGGAGATCAGCACAGGTGACGCTCGACCAGTCCGCTGTTTGCCTTACCGCACCCCACCCAAGGAAAAGGATCTCATCATACAGGAGGTCAAAGCGCTCCAGGAAAAAGGCATTATTCGGCCTAGTACCTCAACCTGGGCTACTAATATCGTCCTGGTTCGCAAGAAAAATGGGTCACACTGGATGTGTGTTGACTTTCGTGGTCTTAAGGAGGTCACGAAGAAGGATGTCTATCCTCTCCCACAGATTGATGATATCCTCGACACACTCAAGGGTATGAAATACTTTACTACCCTTGATCAGGCTAACGCCTACTGGTCTATACCTATTGCCGAGGCAGACAAAGAGAAAACGGCATTTAATACGCCTATTGGACTTTATGAGTTCAACTATCTGCCTTTTGGTCTTTGAAATGCACCTGGGACGTTTCAACGTCTCATGGATCTGCTTCTCACGGGGTTGCAATGGCGCACAGCATTGAGCTATCTCAATGACATCTTGGTGTTCGGGAACTCTCACTCCCAGATGCTTGAGCGCCTGACGGATGTGTTTACACATCTCTGTCAGGGTGGAATGAAGCTCAGACTGAGCAAGTGCAAGTTTTCGCATTCCGAGGTAGAATATCTCGGGTACCGTATCTCACAGAAAGGTCTTGAGCTGGATAAAGTCAAATTGGCTGCGGTCCAGGATTTACCCATTCCACAAAATGCCAAAGACATCAAGTCTTTTCTTGGTCTTGTGTCTTATTATAGGCGTTTCATCCCTGGTTGCGCTCGGCTCAGCGAGCCGCTGACCAAGCTCTTACGGAAGGAAGTTACCTTCCTGTGGTCAAAACCTCAGCAAGCAGCGTTGGATGAACTCGGAAGGCTGTTGAGGAACCCTCCTGTTCTGCGCCATCGGAACTTTACGAAATCCTTCATACTTCAAACTGATGCAAGTATTTCGGGGATAGGAGCAGTTCTGAGCCAGTTAGATGAAAATGGATATGACCATCCTGTTGCATACGCCAGTAGAGGGTTAACAGCAGCTGAGAAGAACTACACTATTATGGAGTTAGAGACTCTCGCTGTTGTCTATTTCGTCAAGCACTTTCGGCCTTACCTCTTTCAACATGAGGTGGTCGTTCAGACTGATCACACTGCTGTTAAGGCTGTGTTAGAGAAACCGAACCCTTCGTCCTGGATAGCTCGGTGGGGCCTCCTGTTAGCTGAATTCAAACTGACAATTCGGCCATGTAAAGGTCGGTCTAATGGTAATGCTGATGCATTATCACGCCTTCCTGATCCTAATTCCCTTGCCGGGGAGAGTATTGACCATACTCCCCTATACAGACCCGAGGGAGAAGTTATGATGATCTCCGATGGTGCTCAGCACCTGGCGAGAACATCTCAAATGATCTCCGATGGTGCGCAGCGCCTGGTGAGGTCATCCCAAAGGACCACCAATGGTGTGCAGCACCTAACTAGGTCTGAGTCTTATGCAGAGATATCACAGGATGCGCAGCACCATGACCTTCTCGCGACTCAATTTGAGGATCTGGAATTAGCCTCCATTCTTAGGTCACTAAAACCCTGTGGTGATCAGAATGATGTTAATGGCTACCACCTGTTGGATAACATCCTTCAGAAGTGGACCGGCGAGTCCAACAAGATTGTTGTCCCTCGATCGATGGTTACTACCATTATTGAGGCTCACCATAAGACATTCTTGCTGGACACTTTGGTGCAAAATGTACTGCGAGGCTTATAGCCCGCAGGTACCACTGGCCTTCCCTCAGTGCCGATGTCAAGTCCTTTTGTCAGCGGTGTGATCTCTGCCAACGGAATAAACCCGTGAGACAAAAGACCCGTGCAACTCTGAAACCGATTACCATTACTGGGCCGTTTCACTGAGTTGGTGTCGACTGTATGGGACTAATGACGACTAGCGAAAGTGGAAACCATTTTATTGTAGTCTTTATAGACTACTTTACTAAATGGGTCGAAGCTTTCGCTACTCCGGACATTACTGCCCAAACCATAGCACGACTTTTTGTTACACAAATTGTCTGCAGACATGGGGCACTGCAGATTCTTCAGTCTGATCATGGCACTGATTCCACGTCCAAACTGATGACTGAAATCACTGCCATTTGTTCAACTAAGAAAATCCACTCCACTGCTTATCATCCCATGACAAACGGAGAAGTAGAAAGAGCTAATCAGATGCTAGCTACACGGTTACGTATGTATGTCCATCAAGGTCATACCGACTGGGATGAACACCTGCCGTATTCTGTGTTCGCCATCAACATTAGCATGAATGAGTCCACAGGATATTCACCCTTTGAGCTCATGTATGGTCGCACACCCATGCTACCTGTTGATGTGGCACTCTCATTCAACCTTCCGGCCCATATCATAGATGTTTCTACTTATGACATGGAGGTCAAAAGGCACTTTAAGAATGCCTTGACCTTGATCCAGAGCAGAATGGAGAGGTCACAGGTGGCTTATGCCAGGTCCTAGGACCGCATGGCACGAGATGTCTCATACAAGGTTGGGGATCAGGTGCTCAAACTGCGCACCACCAGCAAACATGGTCTAACGCCTAAATTGCTGCCCATTTATGATGGGCCCTACTTTGTAACGAATGTGGCATATCCCAATGTCACCATTCGACTTGAGACTGACCAAGAAGATACTGTCCATGTCAATCAGCTCAGACGCTACGTGTCACCTGCTCAGCCTACTGAAGCAGAGGAGGTACCTTCCACTTCTAAGGTCATCGAGAGGGCACCACTGGTGATTCCATCAACAACCCGAGATTTTACACAAGATCTCATTGACCCACATCTTGATGCCGAGATCTCCAATCCGTAATCAACGGCTCTTCTCTTCTTTACTTACAGACGGGGTCGTCCTTTTTCGAAGGACCACCGTGCCCCTCAGAGAATACCCACTCCTGTTCCATGCTGGAATAGCAGTGTAAAGAAGAGAATGAGCAGCGATCAATGCATCTAAACTAGGGTATTGCCTCATATCACAGGCGCATCCGTGGGATAGCCTATATCTTGCCTCTAAAATTTTCCTTTTAGTCTCGTTTCAGATTTCACAAATCAATCGACAATTGGCAACTTCACCGAAGGGATCAATTGACGTCAGCAACCACACGCATCTCCAATTGACGTCAGTAACTCCACGCGCCATTGACATAATTCCACAAGCCAAAACTCACCAAAAAACCATTGGATCATCGACCGCCTGCCGTCACCATCACCTGAACATTTGACTTTCATGGACATGGGCACAAGGACGAGGACGTCCTTTTTCAAAGGACCGCCGTGTCACATGCCTATGAATTCCATCGAACGTCACGTGATTCACATCACAATTTTTCGTTATGTTTTTTGTTACATTTTGTGTTACAGTAATTTGCATCAATTTTGCGTTTCATTTTTATAATTTTTACATGCAATTTATGTGTGTACTTTTCATGTTTTATTTCTGTTGCTTTTGCGCACATTTTATTTCTGTTTCGAATTATTATTTTATTATACACGTAGACTACGGTATGTGCCCCCTAGTCAAGAATTTCCGTTAGAGATAAGCTCTCCGAGCTCATCCCTGTAATTGGAGCACAACGTGCACCTCTTATCAGTAAAAACTAGCGATGTTTCCCAACGTGAAACGACTAGTTTGGAATTCTCACTGGTGACGTTCCTATGTTAAGCATGGAGAGTGAAAACTCGCCCCAATGCTTAACGTTGTGAACTGAAAAAATGTATATGTGACCATAGGCATCTTCTGCAACAATTTCGGCTGCTGAAGTTAGCTTGGAGGAGTGTTAACTCCGCCCAAGGCATACTGTAGTTTATGGAGCCCTTTAAAAGGGCTTGTTGTGTCATTTTTGTGTCTTATTCCGACTCATTATTGGGCCTAACTGGTGTTTCGTCTTTTAGCCTTGCCTCTCGCCTTTTGCCGTCGTCGACCTTTATTATATTTTTATATTGTCAACTGCTTTCGCCGCTGGTCGAATAAAATTTGCATATTTCTGTCTCCAGCCTTCTTATACGTTACCACTACAGTAACCCGACCGTAGAAACTCGTTCCTGTCACTGTTAATCAAGGAACACCGTCGCCCTCACCGAGGAAACGTTCATTACCACTGCCTGCCCATCAGCAGCCGCATTACCCTAGGCCAAATCGCCCAGATTCCCATTCCCGTTCATTGCCGTCCGTAGGACCCACAGTTTGACCCCTGAACCTGTCGCCCAGGGCCAAGTAGTTTAAGAAGAGGATTAGTAAGTCTTCTCAGGGGTTATTGTTGTTGAGGGTATATTTGTGGGAGTCTCCCCTAAGCTAGTTTCCCTCGGAAGTACCCTCAGTTAAGAAAGCCCTCAGACCCTCAAGGTCAGGGCCAATAAGGGGATTTAGGTTAACAATCAGGTCCCCTACAGTATGCCTTTCTCCAAATGGCACCATCCCTCATTCCCAGTGAGTGAGGACTAGGGATTGGCACCCCTGACCTGGCCTTGTTGTCCATTATTCTACAGCATAACCCTAGGACAAGGCGGAGGTACACCATAGGTTCACCTGTGGTAGTACCAGCTGGGTTAGGTTCCCGAAACAGATAACCATTAACGGAGCCACCCCACGGGGTCACAGCATGTCACTTGCAGTGTCATGGCCGTATTTCCTATGGAATATGGTATGGGAGTTCCCATCAATGTGACTGATCACCAATTCGTTTAATGTGACACCATGAATAAAATTAAAAAATAACACGAGAGGCCAGGAGAATTTGACTTGCTTGAGAGTACATTGAGCAAGCATTTCAAAAACTGCATGCAGTTTTACAATCTGTGTTCACTGGTATTTACTTTCTATCAAGTAACTGACAATAAGAGGTTCTTACTGTAATCAACTATTTTGGTGGCTGTTTATCCAAATGGGTATGTTTTGGCTCAGTAGCTGCGCGGCTGTTTATCCAAAAGGGTATGTTTTGGCTCAGCAGCCACGCGGTTGTTTATCCAAAAGGGTATGTTTTGGCTCAGCAGCCGCGTGGCTGTTTAGCCACTGCCGCTTGAAAAAGCTCAAAAACAGTGCGATAAAGCATCTGTGAGCATTTTAAGTGAAAAAACGGGGTTTTAAGACGAAAAAAAATGTTTGCACATGTGGAAAAAAGTTTGACCCATTTTTCCACATTTGTGGAAAGAAGTTCGTAGAAAAAAAAAGTGTGTGGGATCGAGAGCGTGATTGATGGGACGGCAAATACAGTGAAACAGTCGATCATATGATTCAAACATGCCAAACGTTAAAACATGTCGATGCTGTTCAATCAAAACCTCATTTGATGTATACAACGTCATGATTCTATCTCGTCGAAAAAAGCAAATACTGCTTTCTAAGATCAACATTCCACAAAATCAAGTACAATGGCTTTCAGCAAATTGATGTTGCAATATTCAGTTACTGCAGGTATGAAATCTATACACATGTTTCTCATGTTTATTCCAGTGTTTTTTTTTTGTGCCATAGCATGGTTTTTGGCACAAAAAAGTTTGAGCGTTTGTATCAATTGGCATGAACTTTTTGATTGTTTCAAAACTAAATTTCCTTGATTTTTAGACATCTTGGGGGGCTGAAAACGCAAAATTTTCGAGGCGCTTTGGGCCCAGTCCTGTAAAATTACTTTTATTTGTCTAGAACGCGAGCGAGTTCTATTCAAATAGTATGTTTCTATGATCTCAACAGACTTTGAGATTGTCAATGACTGATGAATGAATAGAATATGTTAACTCTCCGTTCATTCAGTGGTAATTGGGAACCGAAATTTCGTGTTTGATTCGAACAGAAAAATTGACATTGTTCTGTTTGCACAATTTTTCAACCAAAAATTTAGGCAACATTCAGGGAAAAACAATAAAAGACATCGTTAAATTAATATTTACATCGGTTTTAGGAAGAAAGTCAATTCGTAGCCAAAATTAAAGGAGCAATACAGGGGTAGGCGGATTTGTGGTATTGAAATTCTGAAGTACAATTTGTAAATAAGCTAATACTGGACAGGCTTACAATTACTGTAGTTTCAACACTGAAATTTTCACTAAGCATTAGGGACGAAATGTTAGCCATCTTTTGATTGGCCGAAATTACCGCCCCCTTGTTGATTGGTCAAAATTTTCGAGATGTCGAAAATGCATTATATGCGTTTTAAATAGCTTTAACTAATAACTTCATTTGGAAGAGCCTCAACAGCACTGCGCCCTTCGGGGGCAGCTGCTGTACCCTAAGCCTAAGGAAAATTTTGAAGGAAAAATTAGTGGAAAATACATATTAGGCGAAAATCCGTCTGGGGGCAGTAATTTCGGCCAATCAGAAGAGGGCTAACACTTCGTCCTGGGTTATCCCAATGACTCCACATGGAAATGGGGAACTGGCCATGGATCCACGTTTGCTGAAAATAATCACGAAAAACCTGTAACTGCCGATTTTTGATTTGGTCGTTTGTCTCTGGTGGATTGATCAAAATTGATTCAAATGAAATCTGTATGAGACAAACAGGCAGCATGGCGAGAGCTTTGATGCAACCAATCCATTCTCCCACGATTTCATTGTCATTCCAAATGTCGCGCAGACCCAACTGTTGCAATTTTCGATTTAGGGCTTGGGAAAAGTGAAAATTGCAGCCTTTGATTGTGACGTCGGGGAAAACTTGTCGAACTGCATTGTGAGCTGCCATCTCGAAATCAGTATGGATGAATCGCATTGCACCAATGCCTGCAAACTTCAAAATGTTGTGAAATCAACATAGAGTTTCATGCAGTAACATACCATTATGGTTTGTCATTAGCTTATTTCGTATTTCGGTCAACAGGTAGACGTATGAATCCATTGTTTTCCAGCTCATCAAAGCATGGCAAACAGGTATCGCCTCAAATTCGAATGCACCCCAAGCATGCAGGGTGTAAAGTTGTGTGAAACCATCAGGGCTAATTTTGAAGGTTCCATCCATAATCAAATGGGTAGAATCGAAAACCATGCTGGTGTCCTGGCTTGACATGAATGCGACAATCATGTGCTCAGGACTAGAGCACAGTAGCCATGGCTCGCAGTAATAAGGAGCACTTTCCTCAGCGAACCGCCCTCGTTCAGTTACCTGAAGAACAAAAATTCATTTGACGGGTGTCTATTTGACGATTTTTTGCCAAATCATGCACCATATAAGACTGGCTATTTTTTATAATTTTTTGCCTATATGAGTCTATGTGATTACAAGATTCAGGATCATGATTACTTTGTTGAGCTTATCTATCTCTAAAACTTTGCTCACCTGATATTCTGGTGGTAAGTGATAAACATCCTCCACTGGGACACGCCCTTTTCTGGACCATCGGCGAAGGCTGCTCTTCATTGACTTGTAGTCCTGTAGATTTTCTTCTACTTTTTCAGAATCATCAGGATTACGAAAATGCTTTGTAACTTCAGAATTCATATTTGTGTGAGCCTCCAGTGGTCTTTTTAAACCAGCATTGCAATTTTGGCGAGCTTCCCGATTGAGATTTTGGGCATTTGCTGTACCGAAATCTTTTCCTGAGAAAACCAGAAATACATAAAAAGGAAGGCTCCCAAACAAGGATCATGAAACAGAATATCTTTGGATCAGTGTCACTTGATTTATTTTCTATTTTCCAATTTCTGTCTTTGTATTTTATTACATCAATTTTAATTTTTAGCCATTGCTTTTTTTGAATAGAGGACAAAACATGAGGAATCTACACTATTACCTGTACAAAGACTCTGATGACCAACGTCAGGGTTTTTGATTATTCGACCATTAATCACCGTAATTTGACATGGTTGTTCTCGATTTTCAACACCATTTGCTGTTAATCTTTCACATTCGACACAAATCCAGTACTCATTAGTTTCGCCATTATGAAGAATCTTCGAAGTTTTTTTTCGAAATTCATAGATCCGTCCTTGATCCACTTGAGACACATATTGAATAATAGTTTTTTTCAATTTTGAACTCAAAACGATATTTGCATTACCGAAGTCCATAATTGTACACGTTATGAGTGAGAAATGTGGACTGGTTTTTTCTGTGACCGGAGATGCTTGTGTGGTCACTTTGATAGGTTAATTATATTTTTTACTCGTTACAATGTGTCTGTGTGGTTATTTTGATGGTTTTATTACACTCCTTTACTCATTAGTGACTTATATTTCGGTAGACTCGCCCTAGTATTATGTCTTTTCAACCATTTTTGCGCACAGTTCCATAAAAGTGACAAAAGAAATATTTTGCACAACACAGACTGCCTACCACCATTCATGTTTTCGTTTTCTCTTAATCTTTTTTTCATTCGGAAAACCCTCATGAAAATGATGGCAAAATCTTTTTCATATTGTTTCATGTCTGGTAGCGGATGTGACTATGGTAGCGGTCGTGCACTAGGTAGCGGATGTGCACTAGGTAGCGGATGTGCACTAGGTAGCGTATCTGCTACCCAATCGAATTTTCGGGCACTGAATCACTGTTTTTCCACACTTGCACTATAATATAATGACTGTGGAAAAAAAATCTGGAATGTGGAAAAAATTTTGGAGGTCTTTCCACAAATGTGGAAGAAAAATTTGGGGTTTTCATATTGAAAAGATGCATTTTGGTGCATTTTAGGAGGTCCAAATCTCAAATTTTTCCGGGGTTATAACTTTAATAATCATCATTATTTATTACCAAAGCTCAGGCGCGGCTTTTAGCATGTCTACCTTTACTTACCATTTAATCTTCAATAGTTTTCATCATCTTAAACGTATTATTTCATGTTTAATTGGCAATCTTAATGACGATATCCGCATTTTTTCTTCATAGATTTTTTGAGAAAGATCAGCATTCAGCACAGCACGTCAACTTTTTAAACTTTTCATAGCGTTTGTTAATTTCTTAACGTAAATTGAATAAAAAGCTTCATGGAAATGGGTAATTTATGTCGAGTTCATGAGAATAGCATAAGGTAAAGTGGGGCGACTTTGATCAGAGCATGGCATTTGATAACTATTTGAGATCTGTAGCGTCACGTAATAACTGCACCGACGCCGTCTTATTTTTACCGCCGCCGCCTCCTTATTCTACGTCGAATAGTGCTTTAGACCAAGACTAACAGTGGCGCTGTAACTTTTATCCATTGCGACAAAATTGCGCTTACGACAACGAAAAATTAGGCAGCAGTTTTTATGCTAGAAAGGACGTAACGGCGGGCGAATTCGTTTATAATTTGGTGAACACTACCAATCGATCTTAAACTTTTCTAACTTATAAATGAGCTGCATGTCAGTGTCGAAAGTTTTTAAATGTTGGCTGGGCTGATGTAAAGCTATGCATTTGTCTCCTATCCAAAAAGGTTTCCTCATACATACAAGCTCCGCAGCCTCGCGCGACATTTTAGTCGACGAAACTCAGGTTTTTGAACCACTCCAATATTAATATTTTGTGTACACGTCGGTACGTGATTTTGATTGAAAAATCGTCGCAATTATTCGATCAGATTTTATTGGAAAAATTCAACTTCGAAACATTCGTGCCTGAAATTAAGTAAAATTTTCGCTCATTTTTTCATTTTTTTTGAGCCCGCCATTTTCATGCTATATTTTTATATTTCTACAACGTATGTAACAAATAGCCTGATTGTGAATCTTCACGTTATTGTTATTCGCTTTTTTATTGGTATTTATGGTAGTATGTTTATATATAAATAAAAAATGTTTGATCGAAATTGTATATTCTTTTCCAAAAGTTCGTGTAAATTTTTTGCTCATTTCTGTTAAGAATAAAATTCGAATAAAATAACTCAAAAAAATTCAATGTATACGAATAAAGATAATCCACATCAACGGGATTGCAAGAATAGATCAAGTAAAAAGGAGAATAGAGAACCCAAAATTTTGGTATTCCTTTTTCAAAAATTTATTCCCGAAAAAAGCACGATTTTTTTCGAAAAAATGGATAAACTGAGAAAATTCAAACTACAGTATAATCGCCTTGTCATCATTTATTGATTCAATATCGACTGACTGTTTACATGTGAATCAAAAATCTGTGCATTACGGTACTTACCCCTGTATTACCTTTAAAGAAAAATACTAACTGCCTGACAAATTCTATAAAAATGTATAAATTCTCGCAGCATTCGATTTCTTTTCGAATTGTATATATAAACCATTTTATCGATCAGTTTTTCTAATCGCACTGATGGTCAGGTAAACTGGAAAATGCACGATTTTGATGCAAATTAGTCAGGGAAAGTATATCTTTAGTTCATGTTTTTATCAAACAAAAAGACAAAACTTTCTTCTGGCATATAACTTTTTTTAAAGTAAAGCATTTGGCATAAAACTTTTTGAATGTTTTCAATATGTTTCTGGGGTGAAAATTTTTTTTTGTGCCATCGACACAAATTTTTCGGCTCTTTGTGCCAATTGGGGAAAATGTCGGTGCACAAAAAAACACAGGTTTATGCTCTCGGTGGTGCGTACACTTTTGTAATGTTGCATTTATCCAAGCATACTAAAGTTAGTAAGGCCGGAGCATATAGATCATATGGTTAAGGATATCCATATCTTTTGTGTACAACCTATAATTTGTTATTTTTGGCCGATTTATAGGTCCTATGGTAAGCATATACGGTCGATTTTTTGGTCGATTTATAGGTTGTATGGTTAAGCATGCAGGTTCTGTAGTTAGTGTAATAGTAGAATTACGGTAATATTTGGATTATGGTAATAGTAGAGTTAGGGTAATAGTTGTGTTACTGTAGGTATAGAGGAAAATTGATGACAAACAAAAAATAGAAAAAGGAAAATTAAAGTGAACAAAAAATGGAAAAGAAACAAAAAGAAAGCATGTACAAAAAATGACTCCCTCCACCCACAGAGGAAGTCTTGCAAAAAAGGGTCCTCGGGCTCCAAAATGAGAGGTGTGCCATCTGCAGGTTAACAGAGTAGCTAATCAGAAGCACTGCATGTCTGAACAATTGTCCAAATTAGAACAGTCTTTTATGTCAGAATGCTCAATTCTATGAGTATAACCTCTAAAAGTCTATATGCGATGAAACATTATTCCTAGGGGTTCATACTTATAAGGTCTTGAAAAAATGACCAAAAAGATCTCTTCTTATGAAAAATGACCAGAAAAATCTTGGTATAAAAAACATGTAGAAAATTGGAGACACTTTAGATGCAAAAAGGAACTGTCCTCAGTGTAGAAACTGTAATTAATACTATAAAAGTAGATGAAGGAAAGAAAGAAAGAAAGAGAACACAGGGCGCATATACACAAACACTGTACCAGAGGTTAAAGGTCAACTAAATCATTGATGCTAGAAAGCATACAGGATACTCTATATAGAAATTGATACATCTTATAATGCATAATGATTTATACAGGTAAATGTGTGATTTTGTATACTGGCTGTTTTCCAGAACAAACATAAAGAGGTTAGGCAGCTGGAGCCCATTCAGGTCATAAAACCAATTAAAAATGCTAGAAAAGGTCAAAGGTTCTATAGAAAGTGGTAGCAAGAGACGCTTTACCAAAACAATTAAGGTGGTGCTTATTTTTAATAGTTTTCTGGGATAACCTAGAATCTTCAAAGAAAAACAGAGATTCAACCAAAAAAACCAGAAAAAACTGGAAAAAGTTTAATGGAAAAGTTTAAAGGAAAAAGAGGTGTAAATAGGAAAAATAGAAGAAGAAAAATCATTTTTTCATTCTTGTGTGACAACGACAATGACTATGACGAAAACAGAGCCAATATTCATAACAGTCATTGCTGCCCTGAGGGCTGCTTATGTGGTGTACAGTAGGTTGATATTATGAATATCTTTAAATTTTCAAAATTAATAGGAATACAATTCAAATATTAAAAAATATTGTTATTAATTTAGCCCCATTTTTAATGACAATCGACGTTGAAGCTTTGGCGTCGGTATTTTGGGAGGAGGCATCGGTCGAGTTCAAAAATTGATGGAAAAGCCAGCATGGAGAGCAGTATCTGGCTAGGACGAAACCCTTTTGGGGTTTCATGAAATGCTTATACAGGATGTTCGAAAACTCCATGCTGGACGATGAACAATTAGCCTCGCACCTGTGGAATATTCTCCTACCTGGTGCAAGGGCTCAATGGATGGGTGCCAACCATGTCGACCACCGGGTAGGTTTAGCACTGCTTTATTTCTAGTAAATTTAGATGTTATACTTAAAGACATGTCTTAGTTCTATAGAGTTATATCTAAGGAGAGTAAAAATTGTTATGACCTTTAACTGTAATATTTTGAGGTAAAACATGAAGAGGTTAAATTGTACTAAAAACAAACTATGGTACAGATTTTTACTATTTAGTTAAAAAAGGCAGGTGTTAACATATAGTAGAAGAAATAGTAGTAGAATTGCACCGTAAATATTTGGTATAACAAAGAGATAGTTAACTTTCCTAAAACTTACCAAAGAACAGGTGTTAATTACTGTATAAATTTTGTATTGTATGTATGTATGCATGTAAGTATGTATGTAAATCGTTGAAACATTGTTTCTAGAATATTCTAGGTTTCAATTATTTTACCAAATTTTTGTTCAATAAGATAAGTTATGAAGATAAAAAATAGTTATCATGTGTAAATATAGATTTGACAATGCAAGGAAAATATATTGTAAGAAAAACCAAGAAATAAAAAAGAGTGTTAATAGACTTTGCACCTACTAGTAAGCATTTAAAAATGATATATATAGAGTATATATTAGAACAAAAAAATTTTTGTTTTAATTAAAATAAGTTTTAAAATTTTAGTGGTTACAAATAGAAGTGGCAGGCACTGTAATTGTCCTTGTATATAATTGTATATTAACTTACGTGAGTAGAAATTTCTGCAAAAATTTTTGAAAACTTAATGTTTTTTTGATTTTAGGTATTATTTGTATATATTTTTATTTTTGTTGTTGTATAATATGTTTAATAAAATAAAGTAAAATTAAAATCAATAAAATTTGCTTTATTGCAATTTATATTAGTGGTTGTTACTCTAGAGTTCTAGTGTGTCATCTGATGGGAAATGAAAAGGGGTTACTGTAGTAAAATATTTAGAGGTGCATGAATGAATGAATAATAAAAGAGTAAGTGAGATGTAGAGAACATGAGAAGAAATAATTGCATAAAAAGTAGATTGTTGCTCATATTGAGATTTGTTGTCTTTTTTATATATAGTGCTTTCTGTAGGTCTTAGGCTGAAAAAAACAATGTGCGAGATAATTACCGAGAGTACTGTAGAAAGGTAGGAAGGAAGGAAAGTCATTTATAATTAGAGATAGATTGAAAGACTAGTTCTAAATAATAATAGATAATGAGAAGGATAGTATAAACAACAAAACTATAAATGTTTTTTTATTATAAAAAAATAAAATGTACATAATATAGATATATAGCTCATTTCATCCACAAAAGTTCCACGAAATTTATCTATCATTACGAGAGAGTCAAATTATGTGTATATAAGTGCTTCAATACGTCCATGAGGTATATCCTCGCCAAAATTCATTTGTAAACTGGTGGTTCCTTCATGTATGAGTTCTCAAAAATTACCATCCATACCGCAAGGAGTCTAATCAAAAACAAAAAGTGGGTTATATGTTGTAAAAGAATTTTGAGTAATTTGGTTACCCTTGCTATCTGTACCAATCCCTACACTTTCAATTAACTGTATAAAAGTACACAAATATTTGTTTTCTTTAAAATTTAACATATTAGGAGTAGTAAGCAGTGTTGTGTACCACTAGTTATTTTCATCTCGTTTAAGTCAAAATTTTTGAAATTGAAGGGGCTCTGATAATCACCCCTAGTAGCAGCACTATCAACAAGAGCCACAATGAGTAGACGAGATAAGGCACCTGTGAACAGCGAGTTTAGAGGTGCTGATCGACAACTAACTGTTATGTATAGACTTGTAACATGACAGCATCAAATAGGGTATTCTGCAGCCATATTTTGTAACATAGATCCAATAGCTAGATTAATATTATCTCCAACTTCTACTTTTTTAATAAATAAAGACATGCCTTTAACTTTGATCTTATAAGCTTCGTTGTCAGTAGATATAAATTTCTGCAAACAGAAATCATCTCTATGTCTGTATAAATCAATTTTCAAGGTATGTTGATTCAATAGAAAGCATTCTAGCATGAATAGATCAGGGTGTATGGGGGCCATTAACTCAATGATTGTACTGTTATTGAACATGCACACTCTTTCCACAGCATCTTTGTTTTTCTTTATATCAAGACCAGGCTGTCCACCATACCTGGAAAACCTGGAAAAGTCAGGGAATTTCAGAATGTACCTGGAAAACCAGGAAAAGTCAGGGAATATCAGAATATTCCAACAGTTTTCGAGCATCTTGAATTACACCGTTTTCAAAGACTTTCCTCAAACTTTAATCTATTTTCTGATAATTAATCGAAACACTACTAAATCGAGGCTATAAAAAGTTTCTTCTATGAAAATATTACAAAAAATTCAATGATAAAAATAAAATTAACACACAAACAAAATAATCACTTCACAGGCAGATACATTTTTTAAATAATTCAATGAAGTTGGTTGCCACAATTTTTCAACCAAAATTCACGATTGACATCCTTAGTTTAATATTTATATCTTTGTTAGGGAGAAATTCATAGCTGAAAGTTGAAGAAAAATATAAACTTCCTGGCAAATTCTATGAAAATATCTGATTAGACTTCTCGCAGCATTTGATTTCATTACAAATCATACAAACCGTTTTCTTGATCAGTTTTTCTTATCTCACTGATGTGGTTAGATGAAATAGAGTAGGCATGATTTTTATGCAAATTAGAGCATTGAAAGTATCTTTAGTTATGTTTTTATCAAACTTTTGGCATAAAACTTCTCAAAGGTTTTCAGCATGTTATTGGGGTGAAAAAATTTTTTTGACCCTTTATGCCAATTGGTACAAAGGTCCATGCACAAAAAAACACTTCAGGTTGACACTGCACGAAGTGCGAAAGGAATCTTATGCAAACCAGGTATAGGAATCACGATGCTTTGTTTTGAAAAACTCGAAAACATATGTTTGGTGAAAATGCTTATTGTCAAGTCAATTTTTTCAGGGCTCTGTTCAAAACAACATCATTTTTCAATTTATTTTTCAGTCGATCATTCATTCAATTTTTTTTTATTCTAGCTGGTGGGGAAGATTTTTTTGCCACCAAAGCTATCTAAGTGTCCTCCGACAGGGAAGAGGATGCAGAAGACGATGACCATAATGCCAAACAGTGGTGAACAATTGACGGGTGAAACAACGCCAATAATCTGACTTCGATGAAAGTTGAACGCCATTAGAAGAGTGCAAAAGGTAGAAAACGACAATGATGATGAACAAGGTTCTGCCAAACAGAACAGCGCTGGGCGTATATTGTCAAAGATGGCTATTAACTAATAAATTTTAGAAAAAATTAAATTTCTATGATTTTCATTTATTTTTTCGACTGAGTTATGTGTTATTTTTTAGTGGCCTCCTCTGATTGGTTGCTCTATAATGATAAGAAGTCTTGATCATCGTGAAAAACCTACCCCGCAACCATACATGCACAGCTTAGAAATTCTGCTGGGGGTCAGCCAGGACAGGAGGTGGAATACAAATATTTTTTTTCATTCCAGATAATGAAAAAAGGTCTTAGAAAGGTTTTTTAAAGTCCAGATAGCATATTTTCACAACTATATTAGTCAGATATGAGAAATAATTTGCTTAGACAGCACTTTTCAAAGTTTTAATGTTACTCCTTTGGAATCAAGTATGCTTTTGTCACATTAAACTAAATAGGAACCATGTCACATTAACTGAATTGGTGATCAGTCACATTGATGGGAAAACCCATACCATATCCCAAAGGAAATATGGCCATGACACTGCAAGTGACATGCTGTGACCCCGTGGGGTGGCTCTGGTATATTTCTCTGTTTCCGGAACCTAACCCAGCTGGTACTACCACAGGTGAACCTATGGTGTACCTCGGCCTTGTCCTAGGGTTATGCTGTAGAATAATGGACAAAGTGGCCAGGTCAGGGGTGCCAATCCCTAGTCCTCACTCACTGGGAATGAGGGATGGTGCCATTCGGAGAATGGCGTACTGTAGGGGACGGGATTGTCAACCTAAATCCCCTAATTGGCCCTGACCTTAAGGGTCCAAGGGTTGTCTCAACTGAGGGTACTCTCAAGGGAAAATTGGCTTAAGGAGGATTCCCACAAATATACCCTCAACAATAATAACCCCTGAGAAGACTCACTAAATCCTCTTCTCAAAGTACTCGGCACTGGGTGAGGGGTTCAAGGGTCAAACGTGGGTCCTGCAGACGGCGGGGGAAGGGGTTCGATAATCTGAAAGCGACTCGGCATGGAAGTAGGCGAGTGCGAGTCGGCAGGTGATGGTATCCAAACATTTATCGAGGAGGCGAGAGGGGTTCTCCATCAACAGGCGACGGGGTAAACTCCTAAGGTTGGGTTACGGTAACTGTCAATGCAAGGGAGACTGAAGGCGAATATGTAAATTTATTAGAGAGGCGGCAGATGCAGGTACAATATGTAAATTTATAATAAAAATGATGCAGGCAAACACAGGAACGCAGGCTGTAAAACGCAAAAGATGATTAGACCCAAAAATGAGTGCAAAATTAACAAAACAAGCCCTTTTAAAGGGCCCCATAATCTACAGTATGTCTTGGGTGGAGCTAAGACACACCCAAGCTAACTTCTCCAGGGGAAATCGCTGCAGAAGATGCCTATGGTCACATAGACATTTTCCAGTTCACTACGTTAAGCATTGGGGCGAGTTTTCACTCTCCATGCTTAGCATAGGAACGTCATCTAGTGAGAATTTCCAACTAGGCGTTTCACTTTGCGAAAAATCGCTAGTTTTTACTGATAAGAGGTGCACGTTGTGCTCCAATTACAGCGATGAGCTCGGAGAGCTTATCTCTAACGGAAATTCTTGACTAGAGGGCACATACCGTAGTCTACATGTATAATAAAATAATAATTCGAAATGGAAATAAAATGTGTGCAAAAGCAACAGAAATAAAACATAAAAAGTACACACATAAATTGCATGTAAAAATTATAAAAATGAAACGCAAAATTGATGCAAATTACTGTAACACAAAATGTAACAAAAAACATAACGAAAAATTGTGATGTGAATCACGTGACGTTCGATGGAATTCATAGGCACGTGACACGGCGGTCCTTTGAAAAAGGACGTCCTCGTCCTTGTGCGCATGTCCATGAAAGTCAAATGTTCAGGTGATGGTGACGGCAGGCGGTCGATGATCCAATGGTTTTTTGGTGAGTTTTGGCTTGTGGAATTATGTCAATGGCGCGTGGAGTTACTGACGTCAATTGGAGATGCGTGGGGTTGCTGACGTCAATTGATCCCTTCGGTGAAGTTGCCAATTGTCGATTGATTTGTGAAATCTGAAACGAGACTAAAAGGAAAATTTTAGAGGCAAGATATAGGCTATCCCACGGATGCGCCTGTGATATGAGGCAATACCCTAGTTTAGATGCATTGATTGCTGCTCATTCTCTTCTTTACACTGCTATTCCAGCATGGAACAGGAGTGGGTATTCTCTGAGGGGCATGGTGGTCCTTCGAAAAAGGACGACCCCGTCTGTAAGTAAAGAAGAGAAGAGCAGTTGATTACGGATTGGAGATCTCGGCATCAAGATGTGGGTCAATGAGATCTTGTGTAAAATCTCGGGTTGTTGATGGAATCACCAGTGGTGCCCTCTCGATGACCTGAGAAGTGGAAGGTACCTCCTCTGCTTCAGTAGGCTGAGCGGGTGACACGTAGCATCTGAGTCTAATCGTCTAATTGGAGCACATTGTGCTCCAATTACAGCGATGAGCTCCGATTGCTTATCTTTAAAGGAAATTCTGACTAGCGGGTTACATACTGTAGTCTACGTGCACAACAGAAAAATAACAAATCGTGACCGAAAATGAAAGTGCGACAAATAGAAAAGAAATGAAACACAAAAAGTACACACAGAAATTGCATGTATAAATTATAAAAATGGAACGTGAAATTAATGTAAGTTACTGCAAAACAAAAGGTGGTGGATATACACATATTGGAAAAATATGATGTGAATCACGTGATGCTGGGCGAAATTTGTTGGCACCTGACACTTTGTTTAGATAAATTGTTAAACTACAGCGTCATTTCCATTTTTATGATGACTTTCTCTTCTCTCTTACTCATTTTCCTTCCTCAACTTCTCAATCATAGCTAGTAGAGTCAAATCTGCTGGGAGTCAGCAAGAATCTGCTGGGGGTCAATAAAAATCTGCGGGGGGTCAACCCCCCCCCCACGTTCATGTATGCTTGCGACCATACATGCACAGCATAGAAATTCTGCTGGGGGTCAGCCACGACAGGGGGTGGAATAAAAAATTTTTTTTCGTTCCTGATAATAAAAAAAAGGTCTTAGAAAGGTCTTCTAACGTCCAAACAATATATTCTCACAACTGTTTTAGTTAGATATGAGATATAATTTGCTTAGACAGCACTTTTTGAAGTTTTTATGTTACTCCTCTGGAATCAAGTATGCTTTGTTTAGAAAAATTGTTAAACTACAGCATCATTTCCATTTTTATGACGACTTTCTCTTCTCTCTTGCTCATTTTCCTTCATCAACTTCTCAATCATAGCTAGTTGAGTCAAATCTGCTGTGGGTCAGCAAGAATCTGCTGGGGGTCAATAAAAATCTGCTGGGGGTCAAAACCCCACCCCTTCCCCACGTTCATGTATGCTCGCGACTATGCCCTTAAGACAGGGTGCCCAACAGACCTGTAAAAGTCAGAAAAAAATTTTAATGACCTAGAAAACCTGGAAAAGCCAGGCAATTTCTCAGGGAAAAGTGAAAAACGTGCTGAGGAACAATGTTACCACCCATGCGCCAGCATCACAGAAAAGGCTCTTTCATTAGACCTATTTGCTGTGGTGCTTGTGGCTTTTAACATTTCCTGATAAACAAAGTGTATACTGAAAAGACAAAATTAATACTGCTATAATGGACACAATGCCAACAACACAAAAAAATTGTAGTTTAAATTTATTACCTGGACACGCATGCAGCTACTTCACAAGATTGTTGTACTTCACTCACTGTTCAAAAACAAAAATCATGCATAGCATGCATGATGGCCAAGCCAAGTTATGTGAATATCTACACATCGTTAATAATCAGTTGAAACAGGTTTGCATATTTGAGTGGAAGAATGATATTTACAGCTGCAGGAAAAATCAGTTTAGTTTTTGTGGTCGCCTAATTCGAATTTGGGTGTAAACTTAGCCATCTTTTCAATAGTTAACTTCTAAACTTTCTTTCTGTTGTCTTATGGCAAAGCAAAAAGACAAAAGCAGTGAGCCGTTACCTACAGCAGCTTATATATGGGCCGCATTGATTTTGGACAATTATTTGAATCCATAGACGGATATAGCTGGACCGATTTTTTTCTTTTTTCCTGCCTGAACATTTTTCGTCACTAATTTAAAACTTCCTTGTTGTGGGGCAAGTTTTTTTTACTCTTCCCTCTATTACTTTCTTTCTATCTATTTCCTTGCATCTATGTTTCATTTTTTCCTGTTTTTTTAATTCCTGTCCTAGTTGACATTGAGTGACCGAATCGAATATTTACTGTTCTGTTTATACCAAATTTGAGATAACTGAAGGAATAGTTTAGGTGAGTAAGTTAATGTACCATTATACACTTTTTTCTATTTTTAGTTCAACTGTTTTTCGTCTTCTTTTCTTTTGATACTGTTCTCGTATCAATTTTTTGTTCCTATAATATAGTGTGCTTCTATTTTAATTTGTATACCCTTTCTTTTACTGATCTCATCTCCATTCCAGTTCTCTGGTCTGTTTTTGTTTGCTTTTCTTTTCCTTCAACGTATTTCATGGTACTGTTCTCTGATCACGTTTTGTTGTTCCTTGTTTCCTCTTATTTTCAGTTGTATCCTTTCTTTAACTTATATTTTTCCATTTCATTTCTTTTTTCTGTTAGTATTTCCTTTTTTATCTTTCTTTCTTTTATCTTTGTTCTACTATGCTTCCTTGTTACAAATGACCACAAAATACATCATAGATATGGGAATTGAGCTGTCCGAGTTACAGGAATCCTGCCGCTTTTGAGCGTGTTACTTATTGCCTTGCCATTTCATAAAAATGTCATGTAAAATGCATTTTTTTCTTCAAAATATTGCTAAAAAAACCTGGAAAATTCAGGTAAATGAGCTGAGAAAACCTGGAAAAGTCAACCCAATTCTATCCCGCATGGAATCAGGCTTCGATTCTTTGGAACCAATTTCAGAACCTGGGCTGTTGTCTCTTGAAGGTATATAGACGATAATTTGAAGTGGAAACATGCTGTCTCAAAATAATCATCGATTTTTTCTTATGCAGAGTCTAATTTACTTCACGAATCGGAGTTGAAAGAAACCATTGTGAAACTGCCTGAAGAGAAGAAGCGCAAAGTTGGTAAAGTGGTATGTGCAAGTGTGGTGCCGACAAAGGAAGACTTGACTTGTGAAGTATTGAAGGCAGAAAAAGATAAGCTGTTGTCCGAGACAGAGTACTACATACAGAAAACCAAAGAGTCGACGGCTGTTGAGCGATTGCAAAAACGATTTACTATGAAAACTTGGATCAAAATCAATGCCAAGAGAATGATTATATGAATCATCATATAACATCATTGTGAAACAAAATGTACATTGCATTAATTGTTAAAAAATTGAGCGACAATAAAATTTCTGAATCTTGTCCCTTCCTTTTGCACTGCATGACCATAATCAGCTTCATCTTGTTCATCGATATCAATAGGAAAGTCAGGAAGCCGATTTTTAACAGCAATGTTGTGCAATATTGCACAACAAACAACCAAGAGGCGTACTTTTTGATAATGAACTCGAATTTCACCATGTAAAATCGCAAACCTTCTTTTCCACCTTCCAAACACTTGCTCGATCAAGACACGGGTTTTCTGATGGGCTGAGAGAATAAGGAGGTATAATGTATGATAAAAGAAAACATTAGTTCTATAACTTGGTGATAGCTCTTTTGCATGCCTTAATTAGACTCGGAAAAAGAAAGCCATAACGAAGAAATTACAGCCTATGGTAAAGGATATAGGTAAGAAGAGACGGAAGGTACATTTACCAGTGTTATAGCGCTTTTCTGCCTCTGTCTTTGGATTCAAAAATGGGGTTAGCAAAATAGACGAACAACCATAGCCACTGTCACCAAGAAAATAACCTCCTAAGAATGAAGGAATTATAGATAAAAAGAAAAGGTAGATATTATTGAGGTTTTACATACCTTGAAGATTGCGTAACAACTCCGGTAGAAGCGAATCTTTAAAAATCCTGGAATCATGGGCACTACCTGGCCACTTAGCTGTCATCTGAGTAAAGCAACCTCGGTTGTCACATAGGGCCTGCAATTTATATAGCGTGAAATCATTTAAAATAGATCTCAACCTATGTGATAACATTTCTACCGGAACATTTATCAAATGAAACCCTTTGCGGTTCACGTAAACATACTCCAATCTTTTTGGAACAATCAGGCGCATGTGAGTTCCATCGACTAGCCCAACAAGGTTGGGAAAATTGGCTAACTCATGCAAACCTCGTTTCACAGCACCGAGTTCTTCCTCAGTCGGGAAATGAACGAAACGATTCAAATGTAGAACAAGAGCCTTCATGACACGCCACATGGAACTATTTACAGTTGCTCGTGAAAAATTCAAAGTATCACCAACAATACTTTGGAATGAGTTGTGGGCAAGATAACGTAGAGTACAACATACTTGCTGCAACGCAGTAAGCGCAGCACTTCCATTTGTCGGGTGCTCTATTCTTTCACTTACCAAATCGGTTATGAAATAAATGACAGCTGGTGGGATTCTGTAGCGATTGTAAATTTCAACTTCGCTATATCCATCAAATGGATGTAAATGATCTCAGAACCACTTTCTAAGAATAACTTCATCATGTTCTTCAATAATAATTTTGTCAATTACACGATGCGCCATGTTTTTAGCTACAACAAAATGCAAAGCAAGGTTCAAGGAGCGGTCCGAACCGCCCTACGCCAAAGTACACTTTGGCAAAGTATACTTTGGCAAAATTTTGTCAAAGTATGCGTTGTTGAACCCGCCTTTGTCAAAGTAAGCCTACTTTGGGTCTCCAAAGTACACTTTGCGCTGAAAGTAAGCATTGTCAAACTGGCCCCAGGTGCCCATTCCACAATCTTTGTTGAAGAACACTTTGTGTCACCAAAGTATACTTGGAGAGCCCAAAGTATACTTTGAAATATAGACTTGTGCCCTAACAACCCTACTTTTCAAAATATGCTTTGCAATTTTCAAAGTATGCTTTACATTGCTCAAAGTATACCTTAATGTTGACAAAGTGTACTTTGGTCTGAAAATAAGGTCAATATCGATTTACACACTCTATTTGAAGATACATATTATGCAGGAATCATACTATCTACATTATTGTGCACACATGTTGATGTGCATAGGACAATTAATGCACTACTAGAAGGGTTGGATTGACAAGAATGATTTTTTTGGTTAGAGTTAAGGGCCAACTATACTTTGCTGCACAGTGCTGTAGGGCGCCGTACAGTGCCGTACAGCACATAAGTATAGCGACTACTTATCATGCCCCATACGGCGCCGCGTGCTGCCGCACATTGCCATATGGCATGTAAGTATAGCAGCTACTTATCCTTTTCATTTACTTAACTTGTTTTAACCAAGCAAGTTTATTCGGGTTTTACTCGAACATTGATAGAGTGAAAGCTTTTTTGGTTCACATAAATATATTCTAGGTTCTTTGCCACAATTAATCTCACATAAGTTCTATCAATTAAACCAAACACATTTGGAAAATTGGCTATATCGTAAAATCCCTGTTTGATGATAGAGCCAATTTCTTGATTCAATGGAAATTTAACAAAATCGAGAAAATGTAGAAGTAGAGCGTTCAATACCTCCAAATTGAACAGTTAATAGTACTTGCAGAAAAATTCAATGTATCACTGACAACCATTTGAAAAGAATTACTAGCGAGGTGACATAAAGTACAACAAACTTGCTATAGTGGAAAGCATAGCACTTCAATTTGTAGAGTGATTAATTTTTTCTTTTACCAAATCAGTGATGAAATAAATCACCATCGGTGGAAATCGATATCTGTTGTAAATGTCATCTTCATTGAATCCATCAAAAGGATATAATTGATTATGGAATTTATTCCTAGGAATCAACACAAAATTGTCCTCACCATTTACTATTTCATCAATCACCTGATGAGCCATGTTTAGCACAATAAAATTACCTAAAGTATGGTCCAGGGACAGTCTATAGCGCTCCAAGCCGAAGGATTCTTCAGCAAAGTACATAGGCAGTTTGAAGTATGCATTGTGAAATCGGACATTCCTAAACTAAGCGAGCTTTGGTGTTCCAAAGTATACTTTGGGCCAAAGTATTGATTGTGGAATCGACTCCAGAAGCACCAAAAAATTTCCTACTCAATAGATAGTTTACAATGTCTTCTACCTGCTGACAAATAATTACGGAAATTCATGCACTGCTAGAGGGTCACAGTTGGAGTATGAATACCATCTTATAGTTGCATTTTTTGATAATTGCGACCCCAAATGTGAGATAATCAAAACTGCATTTTTAAAATGAGACATCGTTCCTCAAATTAACCAAATACAGTCCAGCGCACAAACAACGCCGCGTTTGTTTTTGAGATTCAAACACTTTTCAAACAATTGGATAAACTTTGCTCAAACAGCACAAACAGTGTTTGAAGCAATTTTGTTTGTCCGGTGTTTGATAAGTGTTTGAAAAATGTTTGTGACCCTTTCTCGAAGTGTTTGTGGATTGTTTGTGGTGCCAGAAATAAAAGAAGAACAGCTGGTGGCCTCTGTCAGAAGTTGACAATGTTAATGAACCTGTGAGCCTATTATGCCAAAGGCTATGGGAATTTGTGCGTACGTTCCCTTATTGAAGAATATATATCTACATACTAGAAAATTATTGTTATATATGCAAATCGAGCGGCCCAATTGTGGGTTACTGTAGTTTTATGTGCTGCTTCTATACCTATCATACGTGTGTACCTGCAGAAAAACAGCCTGTATATCCAACAATTTTAAATGAAAAATTTGTAAAAAAGTTTCATACTGTAATTGAAAATTTTGTGGATCAACAATGTATAGAAAAATTTACTTAACTGAAAGCTTGAATTATACACCATTTATTTTGGAATGATCGGTGTAGCAGAATCGCTGCCAAACTACCATCCAAAATTATGGAATGCTTGTTGGCTCTATTCGATCAATTTTCCTTCAAGGTACTGACTCCTTGATAATAACTCTTTCCAATGCATTGATCATTTTGAAATGAATGGAGCATAGTACAAATAAACTTTTCTGCAGTACCAATGAACATTATATCTGAAATCAATTTGTGTCAGTAAAATTTTTCAAAAAAATTATGCATTCATACTGTACTTCTTATATCTCATCAACCAGACAAAGAGTAATTTGTCTGGTTGATAAGATAAAAGAATTATAGTATGAACTACACTTTGTTCAGTGGGAAACTGGCAAAGTTCCCATGATTTATGACACACAGATGACATTTATATGTTTTTCGATTAGACTATAAAGGACAAACAGTGTTTGAGAAATGTTTGTGAATTGTTTGAGCCATGACTAATGAGTGTTTGAGAAATGTTTGTGGAGTGTTTGAGAGTATTTTTTCGTCTTCAAACCTTTATCAAACAAAGCTCAAACAATCCACAAACTGTTTGTGTTAGAAGTTTGTAGGCGTTGTTTGTGCATTGGACTGTATGTGATTTTCGGGTAAAGTTCATTTTTTACTTATCACAACTCAGTTGAATCCTCTCAGAAATCGTGTCTTAAACTTTTGTATAAATGCTATTTCATTTGGTAGAGCAAAAAACGAAAGCAGAAAAGAGTGAGTAAAGAGCATAGTTGGTCGGGCCGTACTTTGTCCATGATTTTTTTCCTTGTGTTACACTGAAAAAATTAGGTTTCACGAACAAAATTTATTTGATGCAGTAATCACAACGAACGTAATCAAAAACTATAGCTTGCGCATCAAAATTTTTCGGGCTTTCTCTGGCTTTTGAAAAATCGGTCGACCCGGCCCGAAATTTTTTTTCAGACAGCCCGAACCACATATTTCGGGTTTAAATTCAGGCCCTAATAGTGAGGACCACCGATTTTATTCAGAGTACGTGACATTAGTCAGTTTTCTCGGGATACGATACATCAGTAAGCAACATTCATGTATTCGTTTATTACAATTTAAATCGACAAAACTTGGCACAATAATCAAGCATCTAAATCATTTGGCAGCGTAAACGTGATTGAAGAGCTAGACTGCGCTTGACAGTTGTCTTTATTTTCTTTCATTGGATCCAAGGCTACTTTGGAAACTTCTATAATCCGGCCGCTTGGACTCAAACTTTTACGAAATGGAGCGAAATTGACGTTTGGTGCCGGTCTTTCGACGATTCTGATGCTATTCGGCGTATTTTTTGCCTCCAAAACCTCAAATTTCGATTTTTTCTTATAAGTAGGCAGCAAACTGCGTTTGCTACCAAAAAAATTATTCGAATCTTCGCTGGCCATCGAATTTCTATACAAAGGAATAGGTACGCCATAGTACATCATTATAAGTAATTTTGGCACAACGACAGGACAATACTGGATAATAACAAAAACTATAATACTGTAGCAGTTAGATATGGTCCGGTTTCACTTTTTTAAATTTTTCGTTTTCGATTTTATCAATTTGAAAACTGCCGCCTCGGTTTTACTCTGTTGAAAGCAATGCATCTACATAGTGTAAATATTTCAATGAAAATATGGGTCTAAATAAGACAAAAAATGTTAAGAAACATGCAAGAATTATGAAGGTACACGGTTGGGTGGTTGAGTCAAAGCTAAGTTCGTAGAGTATTATTACATTACAATTTTGCTTGAATTGAATGAATTTGAAAAAGTTCAAGAGTCAATGTCTGAATCACCCCAGTACTATTATCAAGGGCGATTACCTAAAAAAAGTTGTCCTGAATTCTGCATATGTTGTTCAGTTTTTGACGCTGATTATCCTGATAACAATTATTTTACACAAAACTCATTTTTCATTATTCTTTAGGCATGTAAAGATGCAAAAATTAGCATAAAACCGCATTTTCATGTACAGTTCTGTCAATCTGTATTACATTTTGTCAAATTTTCCTTTGAATGATACAGCAACTGCTGTGCTGTACTTACATGTTATATTTATGAATAAAATTGTTTTTTAACTTTTTTTATGAACAGAAGAACGCAAAAATTCAAAGATTTACCTGTCAACATTTTGCACATTTTGGCCTACAGTAACCCAAATAGGTTCGGGCCGAAATCCAAATTTTGTCAGCATAAAGAACAGTCATATGACCTTCCATGAGCCAAAAATAGGGAAACGTTTATTAAGTTATAATGCTATAGTATATAATATAATTCAAAGTATATATTACCCCATTATGCATAACATTGTAATTTTGGCCAAAATGAATGAGGTCAGGACCCCAAGCAGATTTTGATTGACCCTCACCAGATTTTTGGTAACCCCCAGCAGATTCGATCACCCAGCATTGATAAGGAAGCATACATGTAATTGGGGGAAGTGCTATGGGAACCACCCAGAAATCGTCGACCATATGGCTAGCCATTGGGCGACTGCCCCCCAGTGTTTTCCAATCCAATGGCTAGCCATATGGTAGCCGTAGGGACCCCCATACTTTTGGTCGGAAAAATACTAAAAAATGTCAATTTTTTGATGAAAAATGTCAATTTCTGAACAAAAAATGGTAAACATGTGAATTTTCTTGGCGCTTCGCACCATGAATACATTTTTTCGGCCTTTTTAGAAAAAAAGTAACCATTTTTTGAACTTTTTTGGGGGAAAAAATCGAATTTTTGACGCATTGTAATTTAATAGAATCTTTTTCGAAATTTAAGAGATAATGTCTGAGAAAATTCAGTTTCTTATACAGAGAGTTGTGATGACTAAAAAATTAACCCTAGCTGAAAATCCCATACTGAGTGTAATTTGATGCGCTAGGAACGGAAATGATATTCATTCTGCCTGAAAATCAAAACTCGTATAGCTACAGTAAGACGAAAGTTGAAAATTTTCGATTTTTTAGATTTTTGACATCCACTTCTCTCAACTTTTGCAAGTTTAGGCACTTCAGACATTTTATTCTGAAAATTTACCCAATATTAGGCCAATAGATGGGCCACAATTTACTGTACGATTCTTCAGTGTAAAGTGCTTATTAGGAATACAATGGTGCTCGAAACATTAAACTTTGAGAACAAAAATTTTTTTTCACAGAATTCACCATATACATTGTTAAAGTTCAGAAGCATCAAAAGATTCTTTATACAATAGATAGCTTACGATGTCTTCTACCTGCTGACAAAAAATTACGGAAATTCATGTACTGCTAGAGGGTTGCACAACCTGGAGTTAGAACACTATCTTATAATTGTATTTTGTGGTAGTTCCGACCTCCATTATGGAACTACTAGAGCTCGATAAATTCCAAAAATGAGGCAGTAATACAAGTGTCTTATGGTGAATATTAAGATAATTCCCAAACTCATAAAAAATAAAATTCGCAGGGCTACAGTATCCCAAAGTTTGTAATTCTTGCATTTTTTTGTATTTTTCTGTCTATTTACGCGACTTGTGATGTATCTGCTTGGGCATGAAGTAACTTTATTATTGACCGTGTATTTGATACAGAATACAATGCTCTATAATGTGGTATGAAAATGTTTTCCGAATTTTGCATTTTACACTTTTTAACAAGTTTTACAATGTCAAAAATAAGACCATAAAAATTGGTAAAAAAACAGTTTTCTCTCTACGAAAATGGCTATACTGCTAAAGCCAAAAGCGCCCAAAATTCCCCTATACATTGGACATACTACAATGTGTACTAGCTGCCTACAAAAAATTTACAAAGTTCATGAACTGCTAGGGTGTTAAATCTGCAAAAAATATTATAGTTGATAAATTTTAATTTTCAATAAATGTTTACTTTTCTCGAAATTTCATGTTCCAGTTGAGATGATAGGTAAATATTGGAAGTTTAAACATAAATAGAAAAGCAAAGCATCACAAGCTTTCTAAGCAAATCAGTTTGGAACAATTCACTTTCCATCTGCAATGTCCAGTCATATAATGCAGGGTTGTTCATAGCTTCAACTTTATCTTCTTCACACAAACTGTCTGCTTTAGCAGGATCATACTAGGTTCCTTGGTCTTCAGGGTGGCGACTGGCTCCCCATGACTAGAAGCCTGCAATTTGTTGGCCTGTTACAAATTCATCTTTGGAAAAGTGTCTATTTTTGCACATCAGCCTGGATATCATTTCAGCATCAAAGTTTTGTTTGAGATGGATTCCTTCATCAAATTTGCTCAGTAGAAACTGCTTCTGCTTTGCGATGATTTTTTTACATCTTTGTTGACTTTTGACTGCCCTCCTCCCTCTACAATGTACTTTCTTGTAATGCTTCTTGAAGATCTGGAACTAATGGCATTGAATGGGCTGCTTCCAGTTTACTGCTGTATGCATTTATGGTAGTCTTTCAAGCTGACTCTTTGTGATATCAGTTAATGATTACTGATAAGTAGATGCTGGAGTAAGTTAGCACATTTGAGTTACCAAATTCTCCTCCTGGACAATCAAAGGTACTGTTCTCACATTGCGCATTTTCATTCTCCATATAATCATCAAAGTTGGAAGATGCTGTCATTTGATCAGTATCTCCTGTTAGTGCAGTACTCGCCTTGCTTCCATCACTCATTGATTGCCACATGGTTGAATCATAAGATGAAGCTAGTTGCCTATTCTTTTGGTGAAAAAAACATTCATCACAGCAATTTCTGGAAGCTGGACATCTTTGGAACCAACTTTTTCAAGGAAAAATAAGATGCCAGGACCTGTCTGGCAAGTACACCATGCATGGATATGGTCAATATCAAAATTGAAGTTGAAGTAGGAGCTTATTCTTAGCAGTTGAATTTTCATTACTTTGAGAGGATATTTGAGTCAACTTCGGATAAAGATTGCACCTTTGACACCATCAAAGGCTTTTGCACATTGAATAAATTCTTTTGAGTAGGTGCATTTATTGTTTTGATTGATGAACAGCCAAACTTGCTGCTTCATGAATGCTGCAATACAATCACAGAGTCCTTTACCAAACTGAGGTTCAAAAAAATCCCATCCTCAAACTGCCAAGCCCATTCTTATGGAGATTACATGCATGGAGCCTAAAGTGCAGGATCCATGATAGCAACCAGCATCATCTGAGCAGATATAAGCCCGACATATGTGTGGAAGTTCTTGTTTGACTCGCATTACTGTATTGCTGATGATGGCAATGGCTGCATCACTATCTTGTGATAGTGGATCAAATACATGTGTGTGGGTCCTGGAGTAGGACTGTCTGCTGATATTAGCTAGGATGTACATAATATGTCTCAAGGTATGTCTCTTACCATATGAGTTTGATTAATCTCATGGCCAATGATTAGTAGAAACTTCACAGCCCAGTCTAGCTGCATGAATATTTCATCATCCCGTAAGCTAATAATCAAATTACACTGTACCATATCTTGGTGCACTACAACAATAAATTTTTTGCACACAACTAGCAGACATTGTAATATATCCACTGTATAGGGAAATTTTGGGTGCTTTTGGCTTAGCAGTACGTATAGTAATTTTTGTGGAGATAAACCTGCTTTTTCACCATTTTTACAGTCTCATATCTGACATTTTAAAACTTCCTAAAAAGTGTAAAATTTAAAATTAAGAAAACATTTTCATACAAAATTATAGAGCATTGTATTCTGTATCAAATACATGGTCAATAATAAAGTTACTTCATACGCAGGCTGATATGTTGGGCACCCTGTTGCTGGCAAAGCCATGATTGGGAAGTCAACATGCAAATTGGCAAAGTGGATGACCAGTGGCCCAGACAATTTGCATAGCAACAGAGCGCCACAGAAAGAAGAGAAAATGATAGAAGATTCATTGAATCATTCTTGTTTTTTATTATAATTCTTAGTGTTTATGCCGGCATCCATGAATAAAGCATTACCCAGCAACTACGTCTTAAATTTTCACAATTCTATAGTGGTTCGTCCCCCTTCTTTATTATTAATTGTTTATCTATTTGGTTGTAATAAGCTTAGCATCAGTTACGGTAAGTAGCAAAGGGCCATAGGCCCAGGCGCCCATTGCTTGCAGATGTCAGGCGAAAGGAAGATTTATTCAGGGATCCTTCAGATATTCTTCCTTACTGAGGATCTATCTTTTCCTCTGGGAGTCTACGAGGAGCCATTGTGAGGCCTCTTGATAGAGGTAAGTGAAAATTGTTGTTGCCAGGTCTGGGGAGAGAACTGTTGCACCATCTCTGAGGCTTAGCCAAGAAATAGTTCTAACTAGTTCCGTCCAACTGAACCTATCTTTCTTTAGACCCTAAGGAAAGGCCTGCACAACAGATACATCTCAAGTCACATAAATAGACAGAAAAATACAAAAAAATGCAAAAATTCCAAACTTTGGGATACTGTAGACCTGCGAATTTCATTTTTTTATGAGTTTGGAAATTATCTTAATATTCAACTGTTCCATTTTTAAAATTTATCAAGCTCAAGTAGTTCCACAGTGGTGGTTGGATGTAGCAGAAAATGCAATTATAAGATACTAGTCTAACTTCAGGTTGTGTGACCCTCTAGCAGAACATGAATTCCCATAATTTTTTGTCAGCAGGTAGAAGACAATTGTAAGCTATCTATAGTATATAGGGCTTCACACCGGGTACCCGAATTACCTGGGTATACCCGGGTACAAAATGAACCGGGCACGGGTACCCGTTTTGTATCACGTATAATATGTAGACTTGAGAGTAGAGGTGTATGCATAGTTTTTTCAGCCTTTTACAAGCCATGGCTTGTTGGACTGACAAAATGGCTTGTAGAATTTTAGTCCAACAAGCAAAAATGGCTTGTCAGAATTTTTTGAGTCATGTGTTTGATCATATCGGATACAGAAAAGATGCATTTTGGTGCATTTTAGAAGGTCATAATCTCAAAATTTTCTGGCGCTTTGCGCCAGTTATAACTTAAATAATAATTATTATTTATTTCCTAGCTCAGGCGCTGCTTCTAACATGTCTACCTTCATTTATCATTTAATCTTTAATAGTTTTAATCATCTTAAACGTATTATCTCATGTTTTAATTGGTAATCTTCAATATTTCATCTTGATATTTAATGAAGATTCACATTTTTCCCTTGACACATTTTTTGAGAAAGATCAATACGTCAAGTCCGTAAACTTTTTGAAGTGATTATTCCTTTCTCAAGGTAAAATCAATCCAAAAGCTTCATGGAAGTAGTTTTTGGAAACTTCTACTGTTCTTGCTCATATCTTTTTGGCCAAGTTCATTAGAGTGTGTGAATAAATTGATGGTTTTAAAATTTTTCAAACATGAAATTCCAGAAATTACGACCTTTGAACAGAAAATTCGAAACTAATTCTTCAAACAAGTGGTTGGAAAATTGATTTTCCAGTATCGCAGAATGTCAATACCCAAAAAAATTTTCCAGCATTTCAGGCAGGAAAGATTAACAGCTTTTTTGGGCTCTCACTTGTCATCATAGACGACTTAACCATCGATTTCTTATGTAATTCAAAGTCATTATGTTCCCGGATAGTTTGCTGAAAAATTTTTTCCACAATGCTTGTAGATTAGACTTCGATCAAACTCAAAAATTTCAAATGTTTCCTGAATTTTAATGAATAAATGCTCTAAAATGTTATTGAATAAATGTTGAATGACATCTCTTTTTTGATCGATCGCCGTGATGCTCAATATACATTTCTTTAAAAAATAACCTAGCATTGGAATTTATTCACGTATACTGATATTATAAAATTGGCTTGCAAAAATTTGGAATGGCTTGTAAAATTTAAGGTCAACAAGCCAATTGGCTTGTGACTCATAGGTCGAAAAAAGCCCTGGTGGTATGCAAATTTTGCTTTGTCTCGTCAATAATATTGAGCTATCGTGATGTGATGTAAAGTATTTTGCAGCGTAGGTGCGTCGATGATGTGTATCAATCATCATCTCTAGCATTATATTCGCAATATACCTACCTATGCAGCCTATTGTATACAACAACACAACCAGTGTTTCAACACAAGTGTTGAAAAATATTATGTAGTAGGGACTACCGAGTGTGTGTAATGCATCATTCTATTTTCACAGTGTATCTGTCTAATATTATATATGTACATTAACATTACAACCAGTTTTTTTTTTGGTCAAAACTTTTTTCCACAAATGTGGAAAGGGGTCAAATTTTTTTTCCACATGTGGAAAAAAATTTTTTTCGTCTTAAAATCCGTTTTTGGCTTAAAAATGCTCACAGATGCTTTATCGCACTGTTTTTGAGCTTTTTCAAGCCTTCCGGTGTTTTTAGAGAAGTTAATTCATTAAAATTGGAGAAAAATTGAAATGTTCCGACTTAAAAGCCTAATCTACAAGCATTGATGAACAAATTTTCTAGCAAACTATCCAAGAGCATAATTGACTTGAATTACACAAGGAATCAATGGTCAAGTCCTCTATGATGACAAGTGAAAGCCCAAAAAAGATGGTACATTCCGGCGCCGAGCGCCGGAAAATTTTTTGGGTATATTGACATTCTGGGATGCTGGAAAATCATTTTTCCGAACATTTATTTCAAGAATTAGATTGTAATTTAGTGTTTAAGACTCGTAATTTCTAGAATTTTACTTGAAAAATTTTAAAATCTGTAATTTATTTGTAAACTCTCATGAACTTGGTCGAAAATATATGAGTATGAAGAGTATAAATTTCCGAAAGATATTTCGAAGAAGCTTTTGAATTGATTTTACGTTAGCAAAGAAATAATCACATCATAAATCATAGAGACTTGACATGTATTGATCTTTCTCAAAAGGAAAAAATGCGAATCTTCATTAAATATTATGATAAAATGTTGAAGATTACCAATTAAAACATGAGATACTACGTTTAATATGATGAAAACTATTATAGATTAAGTGATAAATGAAGGTAGACATGATAAAAGCTGCACCTGAGCTACTTAATGAATAATGATTATTATTAAAGTTATAACTGGCGCGAAGCGCCGGAAAATTTTGAGATTTGGACCTCCTACAATGCACCAAAATGCATCTTTTCAATATGAAAACCCCAAATTTTTCTTCCACATTTGTGGAAAGACCTCAAAAATTTTTTCCACATTCCAGATTTTTTTTCCACATTATAGTGCAAATGTGGAAAAAAACAGTGATTACAACTCATTTTAACATGTACCCGGGTAATTCGGGTACCCGGGTAATGAATAAACGGGTACCCGGGCACGAAATTTTTGTTGTGTGAAGCTCTAATAGTATAGGGAATTTTTTTAGTGCTTCTGAGCTTTGGCAGTAGACATGGTGATTTTTGTGAAAAACGACAATTTTTGCTCTCAAAATTTGATGTTTCGAGAACCACTGTATTCCTAATAAGCACTATAGGCAGGAATTTACAATACGGTAAGTTCGACTTTTTACCAAAAAACCCCCATTTTTCAATGTTTCAAATCAAAAACTTTAAAAAAATTTTGGAAAAAAGGGCGGAAAACAGTAATTTCCAAAAAAAACTTTAAAAAAAATTGAAACTTTTTCATGGAAATTACAGTAATCATACCTTTCTACCAAAATCCTAAGCCTAAGCCTAAGCCCAAACCCTAAGCCTAAGCCTAAGCCCCCCTCCAAGTTCTTTTTGACCTCGCCATTCACCATTCTACTCTGACCGCCCTAAAAACCAAACTAATTCTGTACTTTTGAGCAACCACCAACAAGGAAAACACAACTTCAGGCAATTTTGGTTACTTACCGTATTGTTAAAATTAGCCAGCATTATATACTAATGAATCCTACAGTAAATTGTGGCCCGGCCCATTCATTGGCGTAATATTGGGTAAATTTTCAGAACACAATGTTCGACGTCCCTAAACTTGCAAAATTTGAAAGGAGTGTATGTCAAAAATCGAAAATTTTCAACTTTCGTCTTATTGTAGCTATGCGAATTTTGATTTTCAGACGAAATGAATACCATTTTCGTTCCTAGCGCATCAAGTTACACCAAATATGTGATTTTCAGGCAGGGTAAATTTTTTACTTATCGCAAATAAGCTGAATCCTCTCAGAAATCGTGTCTTAATGTTTTGCTTTGCTTTAAATTTCGCTTGGTGACATCAGCCATCCGATCGCATGACTCTTTTCGTAATTTTTTAGATATATTTTATCTTCATCAATTTGCCAGCTATATTATATTACGCCAATAGAAAAAGATTTTATTGGACCAATCGGAAACAATAAAAATTGAAAAAGAAGAAAAAAGGGAAAAATATTTTAGCGTAAATCAAAATGCTGCTTTATTGATAACAAATTTCGGTGACTGATACAATTTTTTCCTTCGACCAGCCGTTTTAAAGGCTATTGTCATCAAAACCAGAAGGTTATTGACCACAATCAAAACTGGTGATTTATTTGGAAACACTAACGATTTCCTGCTTTCCTAACACCGTCAGATTTTTCAAGATGTTTTTTGCATAAATATTTTCCTTTCGTTACAAACAGTGTGTAATTTGATCGATTGGGCAAAAGTAATTTCTGGTGTAGAAAATAAGAGCTTTAAAATATTTGTCGTTCGTTGGTATGTTTCTGGCAGTAGAAAAATTATAAACTTGTTCATTCATGCATAGCATAGAAATTCTGCAGGGAGTCAGCCACGAGAGGGCGTAGGATGGAAATTTCTTGTTTCCTGATAACATAAAGCGGGGTCTTCTAACATTCAAGCACCGTATTCTTCTGTCTATATCAGTAAAATACGTGGAAGTATTCGGTTGGTCTGCAATTTTTTAAGTTTTAATGTCACTCGTAAGTATGCTTGCCTTGTTTAGAGAAATCATTGTCATTTTTATGACATCCTTCTATTTTGTCTTCTTTTTCCTTCAACTCTTCATCAATGCTATGTGGTGATCGAATCTGTGGGGGGTAGGCAAGGATTTGCTGAGGGTCAATTAAAATCTGCTTGGGTTCCAGAGGTCCCTATGTAGATTTCATACATATAACCGGGCCTGTAGCCAGGAATTTTTTTCCGGAGGGGACACATATTTTTTCACTCAATTTGCTGTAAAATTGACATTTCTGACTAGACCTTTTCTCAAAGAAAAACCGAACCTTTGCTTTTTTCGACACTTGAAAAATTTCGGAAGGCACGTTCCCCCAACCTCCGCTAGAAAGTTCTAGTCAGGTCAGTCAAATTGAGCTGAAGAATAATGTATTGGCGTTCTACAGTAGCAGAAAGCATTTTAACGATAGAGTTCTCATGAATTTATCCGCTATTAACATTTCTGTAGTTCCAATTATAATTATCCAATTTTATTCATCTCCTAGTCTGGCGCAGAGTGCCGGTAAAATTTTTGGATTTTCACTTCCTAAATCCTTGAAAAACGAACCTTCACAACGATGAGAAATAAATTCGAATCAAACTGATAGAGTGTAATTTGTTCCTTCGAGTTTTAATATTTTCAAAAACGCTGGAAAATGAATCTCTGCAACGAATATTCACGAATATAAGTTCTAAAATTACATTCTAGAGTGATGCGTTCAATTTTCTCAGTCTGTAAACCCAAAATTTCATGTTGCAAACGTTTGAAAAATTCCAAGCCCCAGGAGAAAAAATTGAGGGAATGGATGAAAAATCTCAATTTTCGGCAAAATACTGACTGTTAACGATTGCAAAATGAGACGAGCTAACTTGATTGAAAGAAAGAACATTGATTAGTGTTCTTGATAACGAAAAGAAAGGTATCAGAAAGTCTTCTAACATCCAAGCAGCATGTTCTTCAATCTATATTAATCAGATAAGTGAAATTATTTGCTTAGACAGCACTTTTTGAAGTTTTCATGTTTACTTTTTTGGAATCAGGTATGATTTGTTTAGAAAAATTGTCAAGCTATAGCATCATTTCTATTTTTATGACAACTTTCTCTATTCAATTGCTCATTTTTCCTTCGTCATCTTCTCAATCATTGTTGGGAAAGACAAATCTGCTGGGGGTCAGCAAGAATCTGCTGGGGGTCAAAACCCCCACAACCCCCCACGTGCATGTATGGTTGTCATTCTAAAACTTCCACTGACAGGTACTTTTATTCAGACAACAAGGAAAGCACGTGTTCAAAAGTTGTTGCAGTTTTTTACCGAAATTATTTTTTTATAAAATGATGAAAATTTTTTAACTCGTCGTAGTTAAAGTTTCCATTTTAAATGATCTTATAGCTGATTTTAAAAATAATTTTCTGATAATTAAACATTTATTTCAAAATTATCAAAACTTATGACAAAATGTAGACGATTTGACCTTTTTAAAATAATTTTGTGAAAGTTTTTACTGCATAAAACTTGCACAACTTTTGCATCCCTTGGTTTCCCACAGAATTTTACTCTTTGTTTTGCACTGCAAGCCGTTCAAAAGATTACGACAATATTCGGAAGTCGGAACCATACTCAAAAAATGTTTTTTCAGTTTACACTGTGATGTAAATATGGTGTGCAAGCGGCGTAAACACAGTATGCATTGTTCGATAGCGTATCCAGTGGCTATCGTGTATAAAAAATTCAGGTTGCAAAGTGTGCTACAGGGGAAGCTATGGGTAATCTCCTGCACCCAAGTTTAATCAACAAATCAGGGTGTTTCATTTTTTATTGCAGTGTGTATGGGATCCCGACAATTGGGTGAAAGATAATTGGGTAAACGACCATTGGGTGAATGCGACTCGAGCCAGGAATTTTTTTCGGGGGGTGCACACATTTTTGTTCACTTAATTTACTGTAAAAATAGCATTTCTGACTTGACTTTTACAAAATCAAAATCGCCTTTGCCTTTTTTTCAACACTTGAAACATTTGGGGGGAGGGTATGGCCCCCCAACTCTACTGGCTGTAGGCCTGGATGCACGTATACTTGTACCAATATTCATTTTAACCAAAATTACAATGTCATGCATAATGAGGTGACGTACTTTGAAGCACAATAGCTCAATAAACGGTGCTTTAATTTTCAGCTCATTGAGGACCAGAGGTCCCCAACGTCAGATTTTTCTGGTAGGGGTAAAATTGAAAATTTGGGGCGGTAGTGTAGCTAAATGTCCACTAAACACGTCATTTTGTCTCAAAACTAGGCAACCAGTGATCAATTTTGAGTACTTTAGGTAGGAGTAATATCCCCCTCATACCCCTCCCCATGGGCAGTCTGTTGAAGACCATATGGTTGCTCTTTAAATTGACAAAATTCTGAGTTCGACCCGGAACTATTTGGTTTATTGTAGGTCAAAATGTGCAAAATTTCAACAGGTAGACTTATAAATTTCTCAGTTCTTTTGTTCATAAAAAACATAAGAAAGTCGTGAATATTCATATAAATGTAGAGCAACATCTGCTCTATCATTTATAGAAAAACTGAACAAAATATTGTACAAATTGACTGAACCTCAACATCAACCGCTTTTACAGTTTTATGGAAATTTTCGCAACTTCACGTGCCCATTACGATCGTGAAAAATGATATTTGTATAAAACGATTTTTATTATGGTAATCAGCGTCAAAAACTTAACAACATAATATGTAAATTTCAGGGCAATCTTTTTTACGTTATCGGACCTCGCGGGTATCAGTTTAGAAAGTGACTCATAATTAATTCAATTTCTGATTATTTCCTGAGGTATTCAAGCAGGTCTTATTCGACTCAAAATTTGACCACGTTAATATCAGGCCACGACGTGCTAAAAGTTTTTCTCTAGTACCACTTTATTTTTTGAACTAAAATTTTTTGGGTGCGCATACAAAGATTGGCAAAAAGACTTTTGTACTCCTTCGTTTTCACACCCCAAAAAAGTATTCTAGAGGAAACTTGTATTGTATTTGGATTTATGTTCATTATTTGAAAGCAAAACGCATGCGAAAATACAACTTCTTATTTCCACTGCGAAGGCAGAAAAGCTCTGACACCACAAAAATGATATACAGAAAAAGAGAATGACACCTGGATTTAGCCAAAGGACTCCTCACCTATTATTTGCCGCGCAATTAATAATGGCCAACGTAGATGAACGACGAACCGCCAATCCACCCTGAGCTGCGGTCGCCGGTGGGGCCAACGACGACGATAAAATAGTCGCCGTGGCCAAATGTTGCGTGACGGGTTTAAAAGTTTGCACCAAACGTCGTTTGAAACGAGATTTTCGACTTTTAGTTTTCAATTTTAAATTATGCAAATCGTTAAATTGTTCGCCACGGTGAGTGACGCCGTCATCGTCCAACACTTTTCGTTCGACTTCCCCCCAATCAGTAACGCGGCTTATTGGGGCGATGTGTATGTCCCGAGTGGCCCTAAACTGGCCACAATTGTTGACGTGTTCGTTTTCCAATCGGAAAAAGTTCCAAACGAAGCGCCGAACTATTTCCAGTGGAGCCGTGATAAACATGAGGAGGTCAATTTCGGATAACCAAGCATCACCGACTGATACATTGAATACCTTCAGTAGAACATTTATAATGTATAATGGTATAAAGGAAAATGAAAGCAAAAAGTTCAAAATATAGACTAAAAATCCGGCTTTTTTCTAGTCATTTTAAGGGCCTGAGTCACTAAAAATTTGGAAATGGCTCCTAAAATTTTTGGATTAGGAGGTATTAAAAAAAAGTCATCTGACCATACATGTGCATGGTACCAGTTCCAGACCGGGGATAAATCCCAAAATCGTTGGGTAGCAAATTTTTTTCATAATTTTATAAAAGTACAGTTTATTTAGGATGCCAACATGATGTTCAGTTATTTCTACTGGCTGGCAATTTTAATGTTCAGTGTGAATATCGATTTGTCAATAATGGAGTTGTCTGATAAACAAGTTGTTATTTGTCAATAACAACCTGTTCAATGTGGATATCGATTTGTCAATAATGTGGTTGTTTAATAAACGGGTTACTATTGACAAATAACAACCTGTTTATTAGACAACCACAAAAACTTGCAACCACTCATACATTCACACAGGGTATGGACAGGGTATGGATTTACCCTACCCCAAAAAATTCGGCAGAAGTTTACTATAGGCCAAAAATTTGGAAGAAGTTTACCATAGGCCAGAAATTTGGCCAAAGTAAAATGCAACAAACATTTTGAAAAGATTACATTACAAAAAAGATCACTTTAAAACAGTTTATTATTAATATCAGCAAACAACTTTGTTGAGTAAATATTGATACAAAAAGCAATAAAATTTTATTTTAAAGTAAAAAATTACTATATACCTGATTTCTGGAAAAAAATCACTAAAGCATACATGTACATAGGGGGACAGGGGGGTAAACCCCCATACCTGAGACCGTGGCCAAAAAAAATCGTCAAACACCCCCCTGAACTTTTTCCAATACAGCTTTTTTCATGATTTTTTGTGCATGTTTTGTATGAAAAACAGGCTTGCAGAACTTTTTTTGTTTTTTTGCTCACTAACCCTCCTACCCCCCAGGGAAAAAAGTTCATGGACCCTCCCCCTGCAAAATTCTTGCCGTGCATGTCTGTGCTAAAGGACCAATTTTGGTCATTTTCTATACCCTGGGACTCCTGACCGTATGCATTTATGCAACCACTGATTGTACAGCTGAAGACTGGTTGGCCAAAATTTAATGACAGTAAATCTCTGACCAAAGGCCCAGCCGGGGGATAATCCCCGTGCTCTCTCCCCTATGCGCATGTATGATCTTAATCCAAAATTAGTGATGTCGTAGGTACGGGCGCCGGGCCAGTGTCATGCTATCTGGTGTTGGCCGCTGCCAGCCATATTGGCACTGGAGATTTCACTGCCCCGACAAACTACGAGAAATACTGTCAATGAGCGCTGCAAAGATACATTTTTCAATGAAAATAGCAATGCAGAGATTATATAGAAGTGAGAAATTTCAAATTGAAAAAAAAAACATTAGAGTCAAGGTTGGAGAATCAGCTCTAAACTTGTTGTCATATGCATTAACATTTTGGAACATTGATTAAACTGACATGTTTGCTTCATTCAAAGATTTTTTGGTTTACCAATATAAAAGCAAGAGGTTCGTAAGTTCGTACGAAAAACAATTCCAGTAGAGATAATTTGAGAAAAATTTGAAAGCTCTACGTTTTTTTCAGATGAGCAGAAAATGTCAATGCAAAGAATGAACAACCTGCGACGGGCAACTGTTTTCTCTAGTTGACTGTAGCAGTTAAAAGAGCAATCTGAATGAAAGATTTCAGAATTGAGGAGTACGATGAACGTCCGCTCACGAATTTATATGGATTATTTTCTATTCCGAGGCTCATTTGAAAACAGATGAACTATAAAAACGTTGCTGAATACTATCGGGTCGAGAAAAAAGTCCCCGTGTGGAAAATATTTTTTATTCTGTAATCTGAATTTTCATCCAAATTTTTGGAATTATTAAGAAACGCTCTGGAAAAATGACACAATCATATATTTATTCGAAAAATGTTGTTTTAACTTCATTATCTCATTTTTATAAATTTAATTTTTTTATAATTTAAATTTCATTTTCGAAATTTGGGAAAAAAAGAATTCACTGGAAAATTACTTGTGGTAATTTTTTGGCATCACGTTGAATAAGATAAATCGAAAAGTAGTTTTGTTCTCAATTTAAAGAAGCTAACGATCGACAATGTGCATTATTTATTCTCGACGTAATCTTTGCTAGAGAACCTCAAAGCCAATTTTTTTAAAACAAATTCTCAAATGAATAGTTGGAAGAAAACTTTTACATCGAATAACTATGTAAGCCATTCGGTATAAATTATAGTATGTAGAATGCAGCTTATTCTCGCGGAGTCAGTGGATTTTTTAATTTTACATTTGCTACATTTTATCCTCTTTTTTGTTGTAGGTTCTATAAGTTTTCACACATTGTCTCTTTCTCACCTCTCTCCCATCTATTTTAGTTCGTTAATCCAGAGACTGCAGCCGAAGCAGTTTAAATCCAGTTACAAAATTAATTTTACAATGACATCTTTGCATTTTTCTGTAATTTATTTCATAATGCTCGTTTTTCTTGTTCTACTCTTTTTCATTTTTTTAATTTTTTCCTCATTCTACCAAACGTTAGGTTTTAATTTTTCTCACCCATGCCAAACGCAAAATCGCGTCTTCCACAATGGCTGCGTAGTACAACCACCTTTGGTAGATAATATCGTCTCTCAAAAACCTATTCTGCGCCCCTTTTTGATTCGTGTCTAACAAACTCCAATCCATCTTGATATCCCAAGCCAACGTGTAAATATAGCTGACGGCATACGATAAAACCCAAACGTAGAAAAAACCGTTATCGCCGAAGACCCGTTTATAATAGGTGTTCAGGCTGCCGAAAATTACGATAAAAAACGTCGTCGCGTATTTTCCGGCGTTGCTCAGATGGGGGTGCTTATTTTTCGTATCTTTATACCGGCGGACACACTGTAAGAAACGGATTAAAGCTGGTAAACACGAAATGACGGGCCTTATGCCGAAAACGTTCGTTATACAACTGTCGGCACCCGTGTGAACGTTTATGCCGTGACTTTTATTGTACAATAATGAAATTGAGGCATTGTAGGCCGAAGTCACGTGATCATTGTCGAATTCCGTATCTTCGGGCGCAGCTATGTTGATCAAAATTTTGAACCCGTTCGAATAATCGACGTGATTTGCGTAGAAACAACCGAAATATTCCATATCCAGAAAGAATGTGATTAAACTGTTCATTTGATCGGCTAGCCAAAAATCGGGGAACGTCACTTTGTAAAACGGGGCGGTAAAGCAATAAAACACGTGCTTGATCAGCCAAAACCGGGACGATTTCAAAAAAAACGGAACAGGCAACAATAACCAGATTATACAGAATGTGAGTAATATTAGCGGAAAAACTGCCGCCGGGCAATGTAGAACTTCGTGATGTAAATAACCTTAAAAATTGAAAATTCAAAATGTTGGGGCAATAAGCGTTACATAGAAAGTTTGAGTTGTCAAGTTAAGCAAAATGATAAAAAATTCGTCATTCCCATGTAATACTTGTTTTCATTCGCATAGCTTGAAAATTTGATTTGGTAAACTATACGAACACAACGGATAGTAAATTTTGATGTATTCTGATTCGGATCGGATCTCAGAAAATTCCAATGATCGAATCCGGATCCAGAAATTAGGGCGGATGTTCGCGAATCTGGATCCGTGTACCCGTCTAATCCGTAATGCTTTGACTTGGGCACCGAATTTATACCGTAAAACCAAGAGCCTTACGGTCCCTTTGATAGGTTATAGAGTTTCCTGTCTGAAGATGCATTTTTATGCATTTTGAAACTGAAAATAACTGCAAATTTTCGGTTAGAAAATGTTGTTATAGCTTGTGACAGGCATGTAGACAGAGATAGGGTTGGGGGCCATGGCCCCCCGAAATGTTTCAAGTGTTAGAAAAAACAAAGGTTTTGAAGATTTTTCTTCAAGAAAAAGTCAGAAATGCCAATTTTACAATAAATTGAGTGAAAAAATGTGTGACTCCTCCCGAAAAAATTCGTGGCTACAGGCTTGGCTTGTATTATAACTGTTAAGCATCAACAAACAGTGGATAAATGTTTGATCTTGTTTTTTTGATAAATCTGAGGAAAATCAAGAGTTTTCTTAGTTATTTCAACAAAATACTTTTGTGGTACTCACCTTGAGAATTTTTGACTTTCGCGAACATACAATATTTGCAGTTGAAAAAAATTTATCGCGCAGAGCAATGATAGAAGTTGTTGCAGGTTGAAAAGTCCAAATTCTTGATTGCTTGTCCAACTGTCGAATTTTAGTTTACCCTACTGAAATTCACTGGGTTCACTGTAAAACTGGAATTTTTATTCAGGAAATAAATTTTGAAAAGATTTATTTTCCAGCATTCTAGAATATCAAAATGAAAAATTTTTTTGTCGCTGCGCGCCGGAATTTCTTGTGTTCCCATTCAAGGTAAAATACCTGTGACACTTCTATATGCTTTATATCATTCAAAACAATGTCCTTCGATTGACATATAATTATGATTAGTAAATTACTGAGTCCAAATATATTAGGACGTTAAAACAAGCTCAAAAAAAACTGATGAAGCATATGTCAATGTTTTAGAGCGAAAAAATTATTTCGCTATGCAGTGAAAAAATATGCAGCGAAAAAACCATTGAACACTTTTGCCAAATGGCGAAAAGATCGCGATCATCGATGGTTGCAGTAGAATAAGCTAAAAAATAAATTTTCAGACGTTTAAGAAGCCCCAAAATTAAAATTTTCATGGCGCTACCCACCGAACAAGCCCAGGGTCGTTCTCTTGGGGGCGAAATGGGCCGCCGCCCAGGGCCGCTAAAGTTTTCTAGTGTATGCTTGAAGAATGCCTTTTTGGCGACCCTGAATAAAATTGTCTATTTTTGTTTACAAACATTACCCAATTACCGCAAATATAATTTTGGCGCCAGTTTGTTACATTTTAGCTGTTACAGAACAGCTAAAGCACGACACTTACGAAAGATGCTTTGTATAAGATTAATTTCTTAGTATGTGATGGAATTGAAACGGATTTAGAAAATTCTATATTCTTCGGTTTGGAGAATTTTCTACGTTAGTTACGGTTCACTGAAAAAAATGTATTTGAAAATATTTTGTTATTGTAGCAGCATTACAAAAGGGAACAAATAACATTACAAAGCAAATAGTGGGCGGCTTACAAATGAATTATATACTATACATTTCATATTAGGATTTAATATTTTGCTGTGTATGGTCAGAAAGGCAAGTGAATTTATGTCCGAAATCAATTTTTTTGATAAAGCTTTAAATGCCCGATTATTACTGAAGAAAGCTATATATGAGAGGGCTTGTTTCAATTGTTGGCTTTTCTGCTTATGAAAGAAAAATTTTTCGGCATCACTTTTAGTTGCAAGTTGTTTTCTCGACTGCATGATGACGATCTGGTTTCAGAATATCGATTCTCTTACGACAACAATAGTTCGGGGAGTTTATGACACGCTTTGAGAAATATTTTTGAACTTTGTGAACCGTTAGTTAATGACAGATATAGTTGAAATTTTGATGACCATTTAGTCACTAGATTAAGATTACATAGCGTTTTATATACATAAAATTTATGTAGAGTAGAAATAAAACGGATACTAAAACCTTCCTTGAGGTACCTATGAGTACAACACTCAAAATACTATTGTCACTGAAGTAAGTAATAATCATTCTAACTTGTACACAAACAGCAGCTATGTAAGCTTCTTTGAGCAGAAACGTGTTTTAAAAAAAATCTTTCCTAATTGTAAAAAATTTGGGTGCTTTACAGTTAACACAATTATGGAATATACATCCGAGCACACACATTTGTACACTTGACTGTGCCAACAGTGGCGAAAAAAATTGATTTCTATTTGATGTTTTTGATTTTCTAATTTGTTGACGGCATTATCTAGCTGATTGAAAATATCAGCACATTGAACTCTTTTAAGAGTAAATCCGACTCCTAGAGGCGTCGTTTTTCTAAACCTAGAAAGAGGTCGCTTGCATCAAAAACCTAGGAGGTTATGAGTTAACAAAATTTTGAGTGCAATTTTCTAGGAATTACTTTATCATTCTTAGAGCATAGTGTTGTGTTGTTTTGTTGCCGTATTTTTTCTCATCGCCCCAAAATGATTTCGCGTACTGATGGCGAGGCTGAAGATCAGCAGCCGCTCAAGAAGATATTTATTCAGAGAAGCTATCAATTTCGATGATTTTAGCAGCCGATTTAGAATGATTCGAACACCAGTTGGATCTGTTCTCATTGAATAGCGGCCGGATATTTTTCAGTTTGCGTCAACCAACAACACTCGTTTGACGTCCGAATGTTGAAGGACTTCCTGGGTGGCCCCAGAGCTGTCCCACCACTGGACAGTGTCAGGGTAAGCGAGACCACCCCAACCAGAGCTCAACAAAAATAATCGGGTTCGGAACCCGTGGGTTGGCTGAAACATCAATCCTACGGGTGCAATGTTGTATGTTACCATACAACATCCCTCCTCCCTTGGACCTACAGGGGGTTCCTGGTACGGTCACCAGAATTGAGGGACTTCCTGGGTGGCACCGGAGCTGTCGCACCACCGGCCAATGTCGGGGTACGTTCAACCATTCCGACCGATTTCAGCGGATTTCTAGAGCCAACTCAGTGTTGAGAGTGGCCAAAGCAGCCACCTCAACTACGAATTGTTGCAAAAAGAGAGCACCTCTCTCGTTGCTCGGTTAGCTCAGTTGGTTAGATGGTGCGGACCGTAGCCGCAAGGTCTCGGGTAAAAGTCCCGGACCGAGCCTAACTTTTACTGAAGCCGCGATACTTTGAAAAGGTTGCCTCAATATCAGAGCCCTCTCACGAGAGACCCTCACATTCGAGCCGAAAAACTGGCTCTCGGAGAGCAATAATTGTGGAACCGGCTGCTGACCTTCTAGTTTGGTACAATCGAAGACTCCCGAACTCCTGACGTGGACTCCTGAACCCCTGATATAGTGCAAGAAGGTACTGGTAAGACATAAATATGAACTTTGGTTAGTTCCTGTCTGTAAAAAATAGATTACATCGTAAGTCTTGATCATACATGTAATTGAGGGGAAGTGCTATGGGAACCCCCCCCCAGAAATCTTTGACCATATGGCTAGCCATTAGGCGACCGCCCCCCAGGATTTTCCAATCCTGTGGCTAGCCATTAGCCTTAGGAACCCCCATACTTTTGTTCGGAAAAATACCGAAAAATGTTAATTTTTTGATGAAAAATGTCAATTTTTGAACAAAAAATAGTCAAAAATGTGAATTTTCTGGGCGCTTCGCGCCATGAATACATTTTTTCGGTCTTTTTAGAAAAAATTACTATTTTTTTCCTTGAGACCCCTCCCCCAAAAATTTTGGGAATTACTGACCCCCGGTCCAAAAAAGTCGTCCAACGCCCCCCCCCCCCCAGACCTCGGGGCTCCGTTACATGTATAGTCTTGATTTGTTGCGTTCAAAGCAGGACTTTTTATGCACAATGTTTTTTGGCCATGCGAAAAATTTGATCGAAAAGCAGTCAAAGATTGTTTTTATATGGAGAATCGATAAAAAGTGAATTTTTTAGCTTTTTAGCAAGTTAAAATGCAAAATTTTCCAACGCCATGAGCTGAATTAATAATTATAACATAATTTGCATCAAACCGTGTCACAGGGAATACTAACCCCGCAAGTTTTTAACTTTACCTCTACCTGAAAACCTAATCTTGATGCCCCCTGACTTACATCTTTGTCGCCACAGTTCTGGCTGTTCAGTTCATTTCTGAATGGTCATTTTTGGACGAAAAATGGTTAGAAAGGTCAATTTTTTAGGCGCTAGTTATTAAGACGAAAAACAAATATTTTAAAACTATTTTCCGAACTTTTTGGGCAAAAATCGAAATTTTTAGCTCCGCCTACAAAAAAGTCACTTTAGCCCCAGATCTCATGGCTCTGTTACATGTATAGTTGAGCTTTGAACTGTTTGAGATCTACTCGAAAGCCTAGTTTGTAAAAAACTTCTTTCCAACATACATGTAACGGAGCTCCGAGGTCTAGGGGGGTTGGAGCACTTTTTTCGGGCCGGGGATCAGTAACTCCCAAAATTTTGGGGGGAGGGGTCCCTGAAGGAAAAAAAATTCGATTTTTTTCATGAAAAATGTCCGAAAAACGGTTTAAAAAGTAGTAATTTTTGTCTAAAAAATGATCAAATATGTACTTATGGCGCGAAGCGCCGAAAAAATTGACGTTTTTGACCATTTTTTGTTCAAAAATTTACATTTTTCATGAAAAAATGACATTTTTCAGTATTTTTCCGACTAAAACTATGGGGACCCTAGGCTACCATATGGCTAGCCATAGGATTGGAAAATCCTGGGAGGGGTCGCCCAATGGCTAGCCATATGGTCGACGATTTCTGGGGGGGTTCCCATAGCACTTCCCCCCAATTACATGTATGCTTTCCAACACGTTCCAAGAGTCCGCAATCTAACTCAAAAATGTTTCTCTAAAAAAAATAAGCATGTTTTCAAAACTCTACCGATTCGCTTGAATCTTATTAGGATTCAAACGAAAAAAACAGGAAAATGATGCGTAATCACATACATCAACGTTGGTTGAGACAGGTTTCACTTGACTAATTAACTTCCTAATGAGCTATGAAACAGGAAGTTAAACTACCTTCTACGAACAGAAGAGGGACTTCTTGACTAAAACATATTATCTCTATACATCAAAAATCTGGGACGAGAGATATTGGATGGGCTTATGAAGGATTTTATTAAAAACAGTCCCACTGTTAATAGTTAGAATTTGGTTGTTTAAGTCTGCCTTGGCCTGAAAAGGGTTTCCGAACTATAGTCGGAAAATTTTATGCTAAATTTAAATTCAGTTTAAGTAAAGCTTCTTTCGGGAAACTGAAAAAATTTTGGGCAGATATCAGACTGTCTCGAAACCACACATGTAATTGAGAGGAAGTGCCATAAGAGGCGCCTCATAAATCGTCGTCCATATGACTACCTGTATGGTGGCCGCCAGTTCAAGATTTGTCGATCCTATGGCTGCAATAGGCTAACTATGGGAACCTCCACCTTTTTTCTCAGAGAAAACTGAAAAATATCAATTCTATGATAGAACATGATCATTTTTCAAGAAAAAAACGGTCAAAAGCGTCCACTTTCTCGGGGCTTCGTGCCATAAAGTACATATTTTAATAGCTTTCTAGACAATTTTTTGAACCGTTTTCGGACCCTATTGAAATTTTTGGCAATTAATTACCCAACCCACAAAAAAGTCGTTTGACTTCCCAGACCTGAATAATCTAGCCATTTTCTCACTCAAAGCACTGAAAATATTAAGAAAAAGACTGCGACGGTAGCGACTCGTAGTAACACTTCCAAAAATCGTACAGTTCAGATGATCATGTTAATCAGTTGAAATATGGATCACAAAACTCCACTTTTCATGAAAACATTTCTCATATTCGGTCATTCTAAAAAGAAAAACATGCTCGGTGGAATAACAAACTATTTTTAGCAAATTAGGATTGGAAGCAGCATGTGAATATTCATTTTTCTTTTGCAGTATCTAATAGAGACAACAGGTGCCTGAACCCAAATCGAATTACGTCATTTATCATATACCCCAACTTGAGGGATTCTGTTGTAATGTGTTTCGTCGATTTTTCAGATTTTCTAAATAGTTTGTCGATTTTGTTAAAACGCTTGCAAGTGCAACATGTCAACCATGCCCGACCTGGCCCAGTGGGACGGTTACTGTAGAAGATGAATTTTGTGAATTAGTCGGTGATTTTTATTGATTATTCAAGTGCACCTCGCCTTTTATATTATAACTAGTATTTTGCCTGTGCATTATTCCCCTTGCCTTGATATTAGTAAGACGTCAGATATTTGGAAGGGGCGATTTATAGGTAAGTTTTATAAATAAATGTTTAGTTAGGAAAGTGTTTTATTTGTGCCCAAAAAGTGTGTCACCTTGTCTAGCTAGTTTCAGCCAAGTATTTCTTGGGCAGGTAGTATTCTTGTACTGGACTCCTCGACTCTGAGTGAGGAGTCATTCTGAGGTTTAGGGCAGGTGCAGGGAAGCGCTGGCGTTAAGGTCCATCCCTGGCTATCTCTCCTGCATAACAATTCCCCTTGCCAATTTTACCCTTTTTCCTTCAACCCCATGGATCAAGGAGGCAAGAAATTGGTCAGAGAGCCGCCCAAAGACTGAACCAATTCTACAAATATAACACTGGTGAACCATCTGGCAAGCCTGTTGCAACCCTAAAACCCGCCGCCCAATTTTTCGACCGATTTTTGTCCATTTTTCGCCCATTTTTTGTCCAATTTCCGCCCATTTTTCGCCCATTTTTTCTCCATTTCTCGGCCAAGTTTCAAGATTTTTCGGAGCAGTTTTTGCCAGCGCCTTCTCCAATGATGGCCGCATCGATCGTGCTCTGCCACCATCTTAACTCCGCCACTTCCGTGTCCCAACACCACCACCATACCAACTCCGCCACTTTCTTGTCCTAACTTTCGCAATCTTTCAAAAAGTTTGTTTCTTGTAACAAAGTTTTTTTTGTAACTTAACAACATGACATTGCTAATTCATAGGATGGCAAAAACCGATATTATCATTAAAGCAGTAAATACATGGTATATCTATATAATCTTTGTTTGTATAGTCGTACTTAACTATACAAATGATTTTACCAAAATAACCAAAAATAGAACAAGGAGTGTGAGACCGGAATTCACTTCATTAGCATATTACCAAGATAACTGTGCTTTGCACATTAAAATACAAATATACGTGTCTGTTTTCATTTCTTGTTGTCAATTCATTCAAATTTGTGTAATGAAATCATGGGTGACTAAAATTATCACTTATATCTTAAAATATTGTTCATTCATAGATCTGATAAGCACATTTGGTTAAGTTTAACGTGTTACAAAAAATAAACTTTTTGAAAGATTGCAAAAGTTGGGACAAGAAGGTGGCGGAGTTGGGACGGTGGCGGAGTTGGGACAGTGGCGGTGTTGGGACAGTGGCGGTGTTGGGACATGAAAGTGGTGGAGTTGGGACAGTGGCAGAGTTGGGACAGTGGCAGTGTTGGGAGGGTGGCGGTGTTGGGAAGGTACCGGCCGCATCACCTACAATCAATGCTGCAATGACGCTGACATCAGCAACGTCAATATTTTTGATGGCGGGAATGACTACCTCAATTAATCCTCATTCTTTTCAGCGCAATCTAGCGCAGCCAGTTTTTAATGCTTTTTTAGATGCCCCACATCTTCCTATAGAGGTGCACACTTCTGCCATCCACTCCGCGACGTCAGCAAGTCATGCCCCGCATCACAACACTCCCTAAAGAGGCAGAATGATGTCAGAAATCTTAGAAACAATTTCCTGCAGCATGCATTGACGTTAGCAAGTGGCGCTTATCTCCATACTACTCCCTATCAAGGTGCCACGATGTCAGTAATGGGCACTCACCATAAAAATGATCCTCAACTAGGCACATTGACATCAACATTGGATTGCCACCAAAACAACTTTCTGCAGGGTGTGTTGACGTCAGCAAGGCATGCTGACCACCAAAATGCTGTCAACAAAGGGGCGGCGATGTCAGCAAGGGGCAGCAATGATCCATATGCTATTTCACGAGAGGCCATGACATCATCAAGGTGCGCCGACCATCAAATCACTTTTCCACAAGGGGCGGCAACATCAGAAACCACTGCCCATCAGCCAACTACTATAGGTGATGTGCCGCAGCCAGTGAGTGTTTTTTCCACTATGGCGCCCTTTCTGAACTCAAATTCTGTGATAGCACCTTTTTTTAAATTCAAATTCTTCTCTGGTGCCCTGTTCTCAGCTTTTTTGGCACTGTTTTAAATGAATCTTTGGAAGCCCTGCAGACAACTCTGCCTGCAGTTTCGTTCTGAGTGTGTCGGCTCAGCAAGTATTTTTAGCAGTGGGGCCCCCTCCTAGTTCACAGATAAGTGCTTTAGACAGCAACAGAGACCAATCCAACCCATCTGATCTTGTTGATAAGGCAAGATTTTTGGTGCTCGAGGAAAAATATGCCTGCCAGCTAGAACAAATGGAACAACAACAGACAATAATGATGACCGCATTGCTCGAGAAAATAGACAAAATCGCCATCAACAAATCGAAATCATCATCCTGTGATGTCCTGACAACTGCTCGACTACCAGCGCTTGCTAAGCCCATTCTTGAATATTGTCTGCTGCTGCCAGTTGCCCCATCCAACCAGCCTTCGACGAATCCTCAAAATGCATCAAATCACTGTCATGCCCATGTGTTAGCGGGTGGTGATTTTCCCCAACTGCGTGCATCTGTTAGACAACATGATTTCCCCTACTTACCACCCGAAAGTTTTTGCACCATGGATAACTGATACCCGACATCTCAAGAGGGGGACTGTTAAATAAAATTCATTGCCCAAAATATGCAACCCCTTCATGTTGACTCTTCTATCAAAGATAAACAACTGCTGCAATTCTTCATATGCCTCCAAAATGAATTCCACCATGATGAATCCAACTATATCAAAATGAGTATGCTCTGCCGCCTCACACCCGACACACCCAGTGATAGGATTCAAGACATAACCCAATATGATGAAGCCAAGAATATGCTCATGTTTCAACTCGCACCCGATTGCACCGCAATGAGAATTTGCGGCGATTATGCCTGAAACTGGAGAAGAACCTGCCCCCTTTCTGAATAGGGTAATGACCTATGTACACCTTCTTTACCATGATAAAGATCAAATTTTTTGGCACCAAACAATTATTCAAACTTTTCTAACTAAAATGCCTATTTTCTATCAACTTTCTATTGGTGAAGAAGCAGAAAAGTTCACTAGTGTACACCAGTTAGCCAATGCAGTCGATAGAGTTTGCAGCAAACTAAATGCCATGGAAGCAGAGATCAGCACTGATGAACAGCCGATTGTTGTCCATCAGGCTGTTCCAGAAGCCGTGACTATGCAATCATCAACATCGCCACTTATGGACAAACGTTTCGACCGCTGCCGTAGCCATGATCATCCAATGGACCGCTGACAAGCTGATTTGCCTGCCCCTCCTGGTAGGAGTCATCTCAGTGATGGCTCTTCATCTGAATGGAAAAATCTACCGTTTCAACATCAAATCGACTCATATAAAGACAGAGAAAGCTGTAAATCAAGAGCAACATCAACCAAGGAGAACGACTTTTTCGAATGACAAAACAGCTACAAATCCCATAGCTGGACAGGTATCAAACTAGAAATTGCTGATCTGCTACCCCCGATTTCAATTGGTTTCCGCTGACCCCATCTTCTGGTCTCTGGTGCGATGCCCATAATTCAGGCACTCACAATACCAAAGATTGTCTCTGGCTCAAGCAAGTCAACACTTTGAAGATGTATCATCGAAACCCCGATTGCTGCATGATGCCCTACAAAAGTCAATATCTCAATGCCAGGCATCACTGCTACAGCAAGGATGTTAGAGCTTCCAATACATGGCAAAATCAACAAACACGCAGCCTCCGTTCAAACAGCATATTCACTGTAATATGCCGGTGCCTCCAACATCAATGCCAGTCTTGCCGGCCCCTCTGACTAATGCAGCTGCTAACAGGGCCAAAGTGTCAGATGCTGCCAACATGGCTCAGCCTTTAACAACTGCAACTCTTTCTGAATTGATCAACGTCAAGACGAGGACTAACCCTGGAATCATCAGCTGGGATGCTTCTGCTCAACCTGCCCATCTGCCATGGATCATTCAATCTGTCGTTTGCTGAATCAACAAACCCACACTATCCAATAAAAAATTCATCCAAAAATATACTACAACAAGTGCCTTCATGATAGGAGTCAAAATTGGCAATGTCAAAATGAATACTCTAATCAACACCAGTGCTCAATGTTCCATCCTTTCATCCAGCCTCCTCAAACGAGCTTTCAATAAACAAATGCTTGGCTTGCCCATTTGCCGAAAGATAAAGCGCCCATAGTGCCACGGTCATTGCTCATGGTCCTGTTATCATCAGGATGGGATCCCCATTCAGCAAACATTTGGTCAAATGTGTCGTTCTCAATTATGATGCTCAAGATCAATTTATTATCAGCACTGACTTTCTTGCTCATCCTGAAATCAATGCCATTCTCAACTTCAAAGAAAAATTTCTCGAAATCCAAAATGTCAAAATGCCACTCAAAGCAGTCGTTTTGGTCAAAGCATGACCATTTCTACCGGCATCATGGGACAATATTTTGGAAGAAATCCCTCCCGAGGAACAAGTGAGTATTTGTGATAATTTTTCAGAAACTGATAGTCAAGTTGAAGAAATCGAAGCTGAAGGATCGGATCAGCCGCTTCAGTCTGGTCCCCACTGTACTATGTCTAGTAGTCTGAAAGTCACAGAGCTGGCTGAACCAATTCTTTTTGTCACAAAAGCATCACTAATGATCCAATGGAATTGTCAACAGGGGATCATCAGTCAGGTTTTCCCCACAACTGATGCTTCCATTCCTGATCTAATTGTGCAACCCGCTAAAGAAGCCAAATCCAACAAGGAATTTCCTGTCGAAAGGTCAATCATCAACTTAACCAATGGAAGCTGCTCACTCTTGTTTGTCAACAATATGCAAAATTGCATCAAACTTCGATCAAACCAAATTGTCGCTGTGGCCAAACACACATTGGAGTCTGTTGCTGCCCTGATCCAGGATAACAATATCCATGTTTCAGTTGCCACATCGGACCCTGATTTGACCAACCATGAACCAGCCCCACTAGACAAGTTGCTAGGACTTCATATGGACAAACAAAAATTGGAATTTGCTTTGAAAAAGATGACCAAAAAAACCCGCATTACTGCCGCTCAAAAAGCAACGACTGATCAAGGTGCCCCAGCTGCACCTCAGTTGCTCGACACCATATTTCAGCCACCTATGGTTGAAGCTATTTCAATTGCCACGCAGGCTGAGAATCGGACCACCCAGGCCACCAACCCCATGATCCTCAAAATTGTCGAAGCCCTCCAAACTGCTAATGTTCTGTTTTCTTCACCGAAGACGGCATCTTGTACCGCCAAACAAAAGACCAAAGACAACTTGTTTTGCCCACTTTGCTAGTCCACCAAACATTACACCAGTTCCACGGCTCCAAAATTATGAATCACCAAAAATCTAACTGCATGCTGGCAGCCATAAAAAATCATTTTTGGTGGCCCCATATGGAAGAAGCCATCGGGGATTGGATAAAGAGTTGTAAAATCTATCAATTAAGGTCACCGCCAATGCAGTTGCTGCCACCCTTATGGCCCATATAACAGACACACCCTTTTGAAATTGTTGCCACAGACATCTTCAATATCTCTCGGGTAGGTGAAAAACGACCCTATGTTATAGTTTTTCAGGATTATTTCACAAAATGGGTCTCTGGGCATTTGATTTCCGATCAAAGAGCGTCAACAATCATCCAATGCTTTGTGAACAATGTTGTCCTAAACCACAGCAGTCCACTCATCCTCCTTTCTGATCAAGGTGGATGTTTTAGGTCAAAATTGATGTAAGAAATTTGTGAACTCCTAAAAGTCTGAAAAGTTGAAACGATGGCCTACCACCCACAATGCAATGGAATGGTTGAGTGCTTCAATCAAACACTTATCCCTCAACTAAAGAAATATACTGCCGACGATCCTGACTACCTACTATATGCCGTCTTTGCGTACAATGCAACACCCCATACAGCAACATGCCATTTGCTGTTCAAATTATTTTGTGGTTACGAGCCACGAATTACATTTGACTATGATTGTCCTCACCATCTTATGCTACTGCTCAACTACGATGCCTACCAGCACATCTTGATGCAAGCGCAGCTCAAAGTGTATGAATCGATCAAACTGAACCTCAATAAGGCCGCTGAGGCCAGCAGGAAATACTAGGACCAAAAAGCCTCCAAAAGAAAAATTAGTGTCAATGACAAATCCTTTTGTTCAACAATAAAAAAGATAACAAAATTCAATCAGACTTTATAGGCCCATTTATTGTCACTGATGTCAGTAATATTAATAACAATATGGTTAGGATTGACACTTTGGATACGCCTGGCCGACTGCAGCTTGTCACCATTTCCCGATTGAAGCCCTTTATTCCACGCCCAGCCCGAGACACTTTCATCACTGAAGCCGGCGGATCACAATGCCAACAAATGGATGCTGCCCTGCAACATTAACTTCCGAGTGCAAATTTCTGGCCCTCTGGATTTTATCTTCTTCTTCCTTCGATTTTTCTTTATTCTATCCTATTCTACAGCACCACATAAATCATTTGCTGATCCCAACTGCCATATATTTTTTTGCATGCTTGTCTTTGTTTATTTATCCCCTTTTTATATATGCATGTTTTCACTTGCCCCGTAACCTTGGGTTCCCACTCGACTCATCCTGGCCACAGCTGCAAACAGGAAGATCAGTGGTCAGCTGTTTCGACTTTGGCCCATGGCCTAGCTCCTGCAACTTCTGACGCCATGGTTTGTGGCTGCCTTGACTGTTGCCGTACACCTTCTTCTTGATGCCTTGCTCAAGTGGGACGTTTGGAAATGGCAAGACCACTCCAGTCTTGGTGAAGTTCGTGCCCGATGTTACCACCATCTGATTGAGAATATCATTTTTACAATTTAAATCTATTTCAGTCAAAAATTTTCTTTTCATTCTCAAATCAAAAATCCAGATTTCATTCTCTTAGTGTGTGCCAAGTCAGCCCCATAGTCTCCTTCTATGGTGTGGCACTGCTATTCTAAATCTTCAAAAATGCACTTTGTTTTTGATATAACTACGGAGCTGGCTTGAGTTTTGGCTTCTTTGCTGACTGTTCCCGCTGCCTTCCACCTACGAAAACCGATTTGACCCACTGCAGTTTATCAGGCACAATTCTTTGTGACTGATTGATCACTTTTTGAGAAGCTTGGTTGGTCTCCACCTCAGTCACGGACTACTACATCCACCTCATCAATCTGATTCGCCATGCATCTCCCCCTGCTTAACCAGCACTTTGTGAAGTTGACCGCCACTCAGAACCCCAAATTCGACTCGATGCCTATATGAAAGAAGAGATCAGCAACATGGAGCTGATCACAGTTTAGTTTTCCCAAAAATTTACTGCTCATTTCAAAAAACTATCTTTATTCTTGGTCAAAATTCATTATATACATATAGCCTTTCAATTGTCTGTTTACTGTATCATATACTTGTATTTCTCACTGTTTTTCTGTACATATTTTTGCCTTAGTTCATTTTGTATCAATCACCATCTTCAACAGCAACTGTGTTCGATGGATGCCAGCCCAATCGCGGCATGCAACTACAATGTTCAACTCGGCTGGCTCTGCCACCATCGGTTTTCTCACAACATCAGGTCAACATAACTCGGCTGGCTCTGCCATGGATGTTTAACTCCCACTGGCACGGCTGCTTGGTTTTCATCGCCAGTCAGATTTCCTGCTACAACTTTCTCATCTGCCCCGAATGTTTTACTGCAAGCCACTGCCGATAGTTTGTCCTTTTTTGTTGTCATTCATTTCCCCAGGATTTCGCCTAAAGGTAGTGGCCTGCCTCACCCCCCCATCTACATGGACTTGTATACTGGTGCCCACCAGTATATCAGTGCCGACGGAGTGACGTTTCGGGCTGCGGTGTTGCTGATGTATTTTGGCCTTGCTAATTATGGATGGAGTTGGGAGGCTGAATCAGCTCAAAACACTACAACGACTCTGTTGGCCACACTACGTGCTGCCGAGGGTCACCTTCAGCTTCCCTGGTGACGGCCTGTTAAGGCGGAGTTCCTCCCCTTGTCAGTTTTGTTTGTTCATGTGATGATCACTTAGGGCGATCTACCGCAAGGGGGGAGGCGTGTTGTAGTGTGTTTCCACTGATTTTTCAGGATTTTCTAAATAGTTTGTCGATTCTGTTAAAATGCCCGCAAGTACAACACATCAACCATGCCCGACCTGACCCAGCGCGATGGTTACTGCAGAAGATGAATTTTGTGAATTAGTCAGTGATTTTTATTGATTATTCTGGTCCACCTCGCCTTTTATATTATAACTAGTATTTTGCCTGTGCATTATTCCCATTGCCTTTATATTAGTAAGATGTCAGATATTTGGAAGGGGTGATTTATAGGTAAGTTTTATAAATAAATGTTTTTGCGCTCAGTGTTCTACTCACTGAGCCAATGTTTGCTTGCCGAGCATTCTCGGTGAGCAGCTCGCTCGGACCTGTGCTCGCCGAGCATCTCCAAGTACAGCTCTGAGCATACTCAGCAAGCATGCTCGCTGAGCAACGAGCAGAAGAACCAAACTTTATGCATATGACATAGTAATATTTCACTAATATTGATTCTTGGTTCATTTAATTTTAAAGATAATTCAGTCAAATATGTCAAGTAGTCGTCTGAAGAATCCGAGAAAATACGAATTTGACCAAGTCACTTCATCTGTCTGTGAGGTTAGAATAGAGATTAAACCGACGAAATGATTCTGAAACAATTTTCACTCATTTATTATCAGTTTTCACATTTTAGTTTTCTTACTCCTACCTAAAACGCACAAAGCCCAAATCGTCGCAAAAAACGCCGATATCTCCATCAAAGATTGATACGTTAAATGATCGCGTGGGTCGATTTCGAAAATAAGCACATGATTAACACCGGACATTTGCCAACCGTACATATTGACGCCCATTAAAAAGATATTTGTGAAAAGAAGCAAAAATCCACGGAACAATCGAACAGCCAACCACCGCGGTTCGTCAGGTCGTTCTTGTAAAAAAATGGTCAAAATGACTAGAAACACTAGTATCAAAAAACTGCCCATAAAAAAGCCTAAACGGAAAGTCGTCCATACGCTTTGGGCTTCGCTCAACGGCGGAACCCGTAAACGTTTCATGGCCGCTTGTCGATTACCATCTTCGATTTGTTCGGTAACGATTCGTTCTGTATTTGCGATTAAATTATCTATTTCCTTATTGACGAAAAACGGTGCTCGGGAAACTCTTTCAACGTACCATTTATGACCTGAATCAGTTTGCAATAATTTATCATGCTTTTTCAAAATTTTCCGGAAACCCGTGCCGTTCAACTGCTGATAATTTTGTATTAGAATTAGGCTGAGGTAAAATTCGGCGAACGCCGATCGGCATTCGCGCAACGTTTTTGGCAAACGGTAATCATCTAAACTTGTTTTGGCGGCGTCTAAAATATTTTTTTCCGAAAACGACGACGTGTCTCCTTGTTCAAGATTCGTAATCATGGATAGACGACCATCTTTGTCGACATTGACGTCGTCCGACGATTTGGCCGGACCTTTAACGGCCGATGTTCCTCTCCGGATTTTATCTAAATATTCCTTGTTTCGTGAAAAATATTAAAAACTTTACTAATATGTCCAAAAGTAATTGTCTGAAACTCGTGCCAATTTTTCTCATAATTTAATTTAATCCAATTGGACTTTGATTAAATTCGAAATTTAATAGAAATATATAGCACAAATACGTTAAAAGCGTTTGACGAATTCTGATTCGAACAAAGTTATTTTTAAGAGGTCAGGTTTTTAGAATGATCAACAGAAAACGGTGTCCTTAACTGCAATATTAAACAAATCAGAGTATATAAAGTTATTGTTCCCTGAGTCCGACATAAAATCAATGCAGTTTCATTTTTCGAAGTTTTATATGTGTGCATTACTGATGTTGCTCGGATTTTTTTGACATCCAGATATCCGGGTTTTCGGAGAGATGAGACACCCACAGACCTGTAGCCAGGAATTTTTTTGAGGGTGGCACATATTTTTTTCACTCAATTTACTGTAAAATTGGCATTTTATACCGGAATTTTTCTTGAAGAAAAAAGAGGTCACCTTTGCTTTTTTTGGCACTCAAAAAAATTTCAGGGAGGGCATAGGGAGGGCATGCCCCCCAACCAACTATTCCTATTTTACATTGTTTTACTTTAACAATCACTTGGTGGGAAAAAATAAAAATAAATCATCACTAAAGTTAGAATCAAAAACTAAACGTTGAATATCAATGGTTAGCGAACATTATTGATTGTGATTGTGTTAGTGATTGAGGAACGGTACTCGACATTCCTGAGAGCCGCGCCTGAGTCAAATTCAGATCAATAATGATAACCATGTCTAAGATCAGTGCGCAGCGCCGTAAATTTTAAAGATTTTGACTTTCTAAAACGCGCCTGAAGACACCTTTTTGTTCTTGACGGCCGACTTTCTTTCTTCACAAATCTGCATCAGCATCAAATAAAATCTGGCAAGGTCGACCATATTACAACCGAACTTTAACCACTTTTAAGTATATGTCGAAAATGCAAATCCATCACTTTAAACAAAGTTTTTAATTATCTCAACTAAACCTATCAGTTGATGTCCACATAGTTCACACTGCTTTGGAACTGGAGAAATTCCAGCCCGGTTTGAAGTGGTCATGAAAGGGAAAGGATCAAAAAATTTATCTGGGTTAGATCAAATACTTTCTAGTTGAGGTCTAACCTCCCAAACATACGTTTGCATGATCCCAATTTTAGGTGAGGAATAAATCCTAAAAATCGTGGATTTCTAAATTTCTGCATTTCTAAAATTTCTATTTACGACTTTTGTGCAGTAATATGATGTTTTGTTCTCTATTTGGACTGACTGCACAATTCCACACAATGATTAAATTCTCTGACTATTACTTTACCGCTAGCATTATGAGTTAGGACCAAATGGCCAAACTGCAAATCCCTGTTCTATTTATAAATTATTACTCACCGTACTGCGCTTAGGAATGCGAGGTAGTAGTACGGATATACGTATACAAATATGACTGGCCACACTTGCACTGACCATGATCTCTTTGTTCTAATTCGCAATTGACTTCTGTCTCTGGATTTGTAACCTTCAGTTGTAACTGGCTTTCCGTCCCATTCCGTTTGACAACAAATCTCTGACCTGTAGCTTAGCTTGTACTCAGGTGTGCCCCAAACCAAACCATATGCCTGCATTATTCATGCGCTTTCTGGAGGAACTGAGTTGAGCGAGTATAGTCGTTTTGGACAGATTTCAAAAGAATAAGAGAAATTTGTATAAAAAGTTCTGAAAAAGTCAGTTTCTCCAAACACTGAAAACGTTCGGCGTTTGACATGACTTATTTTTGTAATTGACTTTAGTGAAAATTGAAGAGAATCTGTAATCGTTTTAGCGCAAACATTGGAAACTTTTGACAAAACTACGACATTACCAGAAACTTTTTGTTGGCATTTTTATTCATTGTTGATAAAGTTTTTTGATATTTAACAATAAGAATGATGTGAGGTGCTTGACACTTATTTTGTGTGGAAAAATATTCAAAATTTCGGATGTTCAAAACTTGTCCAAATAACGTTGTTACATAAAAAAATTTTCTGATGTAAGTCACAACATTGTGTTAACGAAGGAACATCGGTAATGAAATTTACAAAGAAAGCAGTTTGATTATCTGGTTTCAATGACTTTTAATCCAGGGAAGCAATGAAAGAACTGCTAAGTTTCGTTGCGAAAAATTTCAGGCACATACCTCTAGTGTTTTTTCCATACCAGTTAACCAAGTTTCCCGTACGGTAGAGATTATATAATGTCATTAATATATTATGGGTAGGATAGGAAGGAAATTTTTGTACTAGAATTCTGTAGAGTAAGGATCGACCGGTACGCCGAAAAACCCTACATACCTCCAATATTAGACCTATGCGTCGAGATTGCACTCTTCTTTTTCGACTTAACCATGGCAATCTTGTGTAAAATATCGATATCACGATTCAGATCGCGAAATTTCGTCTGGGCTTCGGCCAGTTTTTGATTGAAAAATAAATTGATCTTATTCAATTCGTCCGTACAATACTTGTAAAATTCTTCCTCTTTTTGAACCATAAAACGGCGCCTCAATTCTGAATCCGGTTCCTCAACGGGCGGCGCTTTTTCGCAAACGATATACAACATTTTTTTCATCTTTTCGTAATTGATGTATTGCTTGCGCCATTCGGGCGTCAAATGAGTGGACAAGTGTTCGGCGAATTTCATGATTCGTTCACTTCGATGATAATGAGATCGAGAGTAAAAAATCCCCTGTCAAAGGCTATGTCAATTCAATGTTCAAGAATTATCGACATTGAACAAAAATTATAAACAGGACCATCCTGAATGAAAGAAAGTCAAACCATCATACAAATGAGTAATAGAGGCGCCAGAACCAGACAAGTGTAACAACTATTTCATTCGTGGATCAATGGTTTACAGGGTCATTCTTCCGGATAATACACAGATCAAAATATGTTCTTCGCTATATCGTATTATTCGTATTCGATTTTATTTGTCGCATTTAGCTATCTTTTTGTCGAGTCAATAATTCTTCACAGCTGATTTTATTAAAGATGAATCATGATTTTGGAAGGGTAGTGCCGTGACCCATTTTTGTCAGCAGCGTGTTATACGGGGTGTCAAAACGCTCTATAGCTACTTCTCATGTCCTACGATTCGCCTAGGGTTTATGACGGGTAGATTTCGTTTACTGCGACAGGCATACAACCACCAGGCCCGTTACCACGACTGACTCATTGCCGCTACAAATTTGGATTTTCAGTCCTAATATGAGGAAAGTGGGCAGATAAAAATACAATGCGGAATGATTGTATTTGAAATTCATTTTCATTCAATCATCAGATTTCTGAACGGTACAGTAGGCTACGTTAAAACAAGCTTTTGAACAAAAGGTTGTAGCAGAAAGAAAGTTTCATTCTGTTAATAAAGACAGTTGATCAAATTTCAACTAGCGCCTAAACATTCTCTGCTGCGTTCTCTGTATCGTAATCTATCATTATGGAGCTCGCACTTTTTTCTAAAAGAATATGCTGGGCACAGTCTATATATCAAATTCTTAAAATTTATTTTCTGAACCATGCTTTTCGAAAAATTCAAAAATAAAAAAAACGAACTGTATTCACAAATTTGCGTAAAAATTAATTCACTAGTGGTAGAAGTTTCTTAAATTATGATTACGTTGGAAGAATCTAATGAGTGACCGAACCTCGAATATAAAGAATATTAAACCTTCTGAAAATCTTCAAAAATCCAACAGAAATTTGCGACATAAGCAGTTTCTCGCCGAAACAATTACGCTGCCAAATTTTGTTATCAGCAATCGATGAACATCAAAATGGTATAAATAAAGAATTTTTGTTTTATTTTTTCATCTGGGAAAGAAAAAGAAGAAAAAGAGAGAAAAAACAAAGAAAATCAATGTATCTCGGCTACTGTTTTTTCCTCAAATTTTTTTCACAATTATGGAACGGATCCAGAACTTTTCTTTACATATGGAATTTTTTTAAAGCGCTGTTTTCGCTGAAAGGTGCTTCTTGCCACCTAAAGTCTAGTTCTAGTTTTATTGGCATCGAAAATTCTCGAAATCAAAGAAAAAAATTGGAATTTTCTGAAATGTGTCCGATTTTTGCCATGCACAAAAAAATAATAGGCACACAAAGCCTCTCTTGTATGAGCCATATGCTTTTGAACCTGTTCTTCTATAAGAACAATAAATCGTATAATAAAGACGGAAAGAAATTTATTTATTATGAACAGAGCTTCACACGGCAAAAATTTTATACCCGGCTATTGTCCGGGTATATATTTTAATAGTAACATATAATTAGCTGTTCGATAGTAAATATATAACTAGTATCATAATGTGAGCTGAACTATAAAAAACTCAAATCGTCATCGATCTATTAAATACATGACCAGATTAATAATCAGAATGATCATTATGAGGGTCAAAAAATTAATGATGCAGCTCGTCGGGGCCTGTTCCCAGGATTTTTTTGCACAGATCAGGTTGCAATGCGTAACTTGGGGAAAAAATTTGGTTGCACATATAATTTTATACTTACCCGCTCTAAATTTAATAAATTCGCTTAATTTCATCAGAAAAATGGTCAGAAGCTTCATAACTTCCCTTGTATTTCATTCAGTTCGCGTCAGTTTTAGACTTTTAAAACTGAATTTCCTGAGTTTTGGAGGAAAAATGAAAGGTTGGCAAAAGTAGCTTGTTCGGCGCATAGCATCAAAAATTTTGATTTCGTCGGCAAAATCATTTTTTTCAGCACATTCTTGTGCAACTATCCATAATTTAGTTGGCGAAAGAGGTCTAACATTTGTTCTTCATTTTCGATCTGTGGGGTAGTAATTTACCAATTATAATTATTCATCCAAAGATATTGTTTTCAAATAATCTGAAGCATAAAAAAGCGCAATAGCAGGTATATTACCTCTAACTACAATGTCGGTAATCGATTATGACGCTAGGCCTGGGAAAAAATTTTGGATTTTGATATTCCATAACGCTCGAAAATGAATGAAGGAATTTCTATCTTTTCTTTATTTCAATGCTTTTTTTTCTTTGATCTGTTTTTATATCCTTTCAATGTTCATTCATAATTTTTCAGTGAATTAGCACAGCAAACTAAAATTTAAGAATTGAGCAAGCAACCGGGAACTTGGATTCTTCAGCCGACAAGGACTTCTGCCATTCTCCCATGCTGATGGCGTTTTAAACACTTTCCAAATGAAAAAGTTCATATTCACGAAACCTGAAAATTGTAAAGGACTGTAAAACGATGTTGTGAAAATAATCTAGAAAAATCTTGATTATCGTCGAATATATACATCAAAAAACAGAACAAGATCAAACATTTATCTATAACATGTCGATGTTTAGAAGCTATAAGCATGGGCTAGACCGACATTTTCGAAAAGCGAAACAGAAATAATGCCAATAATCGATTTGAAAACCGTCGCAAAACGCCGGAAAATTTTGGGCATTTTCCATCTTAAAACACATTAGAATGCTTCTCCGGACAGAAAACCCTAAAATCCAAATTGTCATCAGGCTTTCGGTTGCACTGTGCAACTTACTGAAAAAACTTGGTTGCACAGTCCGAAATCTGGTTGCTGTGTGCAAAAAAGCCCCTGCCTGTTCCGTCTTGTTTCCAGAATAGGTTGTATGTTAAGGCCCTGCTATACCTCGACTCGAAGCGCCGGTTGTCAATTTCGATTCAGTCAAAATTTCTGAACCGTCGCTAGCCGTCGCGTATGTTATAACATATAAATTATGGTGCAAAAAATGTATCTTGGTGTTTAATCATTTTTCCGTAGGCTTGCAGTAGGTATCTCACTTACGGCACCGGATGAAATATAGCAGCAAAAATTTGCAACCGGTGCCGTCCGGCACCGACCGGCGCCGGCCGTCGAAGTATAGCAGGGCCTTTACACACGCTGATCGTCGACTTAAAACTGATTTCTTAGCTGGTTAGCTGGTTGAAAGTATCAGCTCATTTCTAGTGTCTGAAAATCATTCTAGGCTAAAAAATTAAACCTTAAATCAAGAAATAAATACTGAGAAGATTTATTTTCCAGCTTTCTAGTATATCAAAATGCGAAACTTTTCTCCGGCGCTTTGCACCATCTATAATTCATTTTCCATGATCACAGAGAAGTCAGCAGTCGAATTTCTAGACAATTTAATTTATTTGGTTTAATTTATTTATTTAATTTATTTAATCTTGGATCGCTTTTTTTGCTATTGTTAATTTCCATATATTTTAATCAGAATCTAATAATATTAAACTCAAAAATGTTGGTTTTTTATTTATTTTTGGTAACTCACTGAACGAAGAAGCATGAGAATGTTCAAACAAGCTCAAAAAAGCATATGTGGGCATTTTTGAGCGGAAAAATGACTAGACGAAAATGGCGACAAAAATTTTGACCTCTTTCTTGACGGATGGTAAAAAGATCCATGCGAAAAAACAGTGTTTCTAGCGAATAGACTGGAATAAGCGTTGGAAAGATTAATTTTTAGCGTTCTGAAGTATGCAAAGCCGAAAATTTTTTCTTCGCTCCTAGCTGAAACGATATATCAAATGCAGCTTATAATTCTTCACTTTGACTGCTACAGAGATGAAGGCAGTCGAATTTCTGAGTAATTGAGGTATTATTGCCTTAGTTTTTGATTGCTTTTTTTCTAATTTTGACTTATTCTTATCACCTAAAACTCAAAAATTTTTGTTTTTCTCCATTTTTAGCATTTGCTGACTGAAAACTACCTCAACAAATCCTAACGGTTCATCTGGTACCAGCCAGCCCAAAAATATGGTTGGTTGCCAAATCGTTTCGGTGGTTGTCGAGCCTAACAGGGGTGGGGAACCATACATGTAACGGAGCCCTGAGGTCTGGGGCGGGAGGGGGGGTTGGGCCACTTTTTTGGGGCAGGGGTCAGTAATTCCAAAATTTTGGGGGCAGGAGTCTCTGAAGAAAAAAATCATTGTTTCACGAAAAAGTTCGAAAAATGGTTCAAAAAATAGTAATTTTTGTCTGAAAAATGATAAAAAATGTATTTATGGCGCGAAGCACCGAGAAAATTGATGCTTTTGACCATTTTTTGTTCAAAAATTGACATTTTTCAGTATTTTTCCGACCAAAACTATGGGGGTCCCAAGGGCTACCATATGGCTAGTCATAGAATTGGAAAATCCTGGGGGCGGTCGCCCAATGGGCTAGCCATATGGTCGACGATGGCTTGTCATACTTCGCCGCACCGCGGCTTGTCATACTTCGCCGTGCCGTGGCTTGTCATACTTCGCTGTGCTGTGGCTTGTCATACTTCGCCGCGCGTCACCGTACGGCGCCGCTTTTTTACTTTTGGATTTTGCTCTTCTCAAAAAATGTGTATTGCTCATCTCGACAAATGCGAAATACGAAAAATGCAAAAAAGATGAAAAATAGGGGGAAAATCGAAAAATAAAAAGCGCAAAAGAAAAATAAAAATCAATCACTCCTGCGTGGTGCAGATAGAAGCTTGCAAAAAGGCCAAGTCTAAAGATTCTGGGCTCTTGCTTCAATTTTCTTCTCATTCCAACAATTAATAGCTCTTGAACTGCTGAGAAATATCAATTTATATAAATTGATTTTGAAAAATTGAATATATACACACGATTTTTCATTCACACATGTGCTATATACAGGATCCAGATCTGATCTGGGTCTGGTCCGACCTGCTGTTTAGGACCCAGATTCAAAGTCGATCCATCCTTTCTCTAGTATTTGGGAAACCAGGACGTCCAGGGAATAGGGACTAATACATTTTTCTGGGAAATAGGAAATTTATTCGTTATTCAGGGAATCGGGACCTACGGGGAATATGGACTTTCGGAAAATCGGGATATTTGCGGAAAAGAGACGTTGGTGGAATAAGACACAATCGAAATGTGCGAGTACACTTGCTGTAGGAACATGTTTACACCTACTTTGCATATTCATAATTTTTACACATTAATGTCTTCATTGCAAATTGAGTGATCAACTTCTTAGTAAATCTTCACTGAAAATTAAATTATCAATTTGGTAAAATAATTTGACAAGTGTCAGAATTCACCATTCAAGTGAAAAATATGATTCCACTACATGTATAGATGTCACAGTATGGAACAATATGTTATAACAATAGTATGCTGCAACTTTAGAACACATAACTTGTTCGAAAATTTTGGTTCAGTGCCATGTGTATAATGTGCCAACTGCAATTGCGCTTTTTGCAAATGTGCAATGGTGTTTTCATTCATCATAGAAAGGGCAATGAATATACAGGTAATAAAAGAAGTGACAAAAATGACTATTGTCTCCAGAAATTGTTTAGGAAGCATTTTTTGTACAGAATTTTTCCAATCCAAAATTTTTGCAGTACGTTTATTTTTCTCAGATTTATGTAGTTAATCTATATCAGAGTTTATCTACAGTAAATGATTCTATGATCTGATCATGATTCTATGGTCAGATAATCCTGTGACCAGCACCTTCATAATTCCAATTTGTTCAGAAGCGGTAAAAGAAAGCATTTGCTCCACATCCTACCACTTGAGTTTGAAAGTCAAAATAAGCAAGAAATAAATGTATAGTTACAGTATTTAATATGCCAACGGATCAGCCAAATTATGAGCTAATGTGGGTCATAAAATCAATAGCACTAATTTCACCCTGATCATACTGTAGCTTGAGTGTAAAAATTCTGAATTTCCCCAAATGCAACATAATTTCTTTCTGATAATTTACAACTCTGTGGCTATGTGACTAGCTGTGTGGTCCTGTATGATTGTACAATAATTTACAATGCTGCTTTTGCCTAGTTTGTGTGGTCTTTTTCGCCTAGTTTGTGTGGTACAATCTTTTCAGTGTCCAATTAGAATTATGGCGCAAATGAACAATGTGCATTTGCAAATGGCACATTTAACACATGATGCATTTGCTAATGGGGCATATGACAATGGTGTATATGACATGTGGCGCATTTGGATCAGCGCAATTGGCAAGAGCGCATATGAAAAAAGTGCCATTGGCTACACCCTGATGCAACGCCTAAATCTTTCAAACCAAGGCCCGTTCCATTTTCAAAAGTGGAAGCTGTCAAAGCAGAAATTGATCGTCTGACAGATCATGGTGTATGGAAGCCAATCAAAACAAGCTATTGGGCAGCACCCATTGTAGCAGCATCAAAACTAAATGGGAAGATGCGAATCTCTGGAGATTTTAAAGTCACAGTTAATCCACAGCTCAATGTTGATCAATATCCAATTCCAAGGCCAGAAGAGCTATACCAGAAGCTCAAGAATGGACAAAGATTCTCAAAAATTGATTTGTCTGACACCTATCTTCAAATGGAGTTGGATGATGAATCAAAGAAGCTTATGGTGGTCAACACACACTGAGGCCTGTTGCAATATCAACATTTGCCATTTGGAGTTGCCAGTGCACCTGCCATTTTTCAACGCTTCCTGTAGCAAATTGTATCTGGAGGGATGTGCAAACTACTCAGATGATATAATTGTGACAGGAGAAGATGATCAAAAACATCTCCATACACTGGATGCCATTTTTCAACTTCTTGAAGACCTTCACTGCAACAAAGCCAAGTGTGAGTTTTTTAAGAAAGAAGTTGAATATTTGGGCCATATCATTTATGCAAAAGGCATTCAACCATTAGAATCCAGTGGTAAAGCTATTCAACAATTGCCATGCCCGAAGAATCTCCGAGAATTGCAGTCTTTTATGGGCAAAGTCAATTACCACAACAAATTCATCCAAGGATTTTCACAGTTGTCAGCACTTCTAAATGCCTTAGGCAAAAAGGACATGCCCTTCAAGTAGTGAAGCCGGAAGAGAAAGCTTTTCAACAACTCAAGAATCCAATTGTTGAAGCAACAAGGCTAGTTCATTATCAGCCAGACTTGCCAGTCACCCTTGCAACAGAGGCCTAATCATTTGGCATAGGAGCAGCCATTTCACACAAATATCCTGATGGATCTGAGAAGCCAATTGCATTTGCTTCAAAGACCCTCGATGACCATGAAATGTGCTACAGTCAAGGGGAAAAAGAAGAACTTTCAGTCATTTATGGTGTGAAAAAGTTCCATCAATACGTGTTTGGATGCATATTTGACTTGATCACAGACAAGCCACTACTAGCCATTTTCAGTCCCAATAAGAAGCTACCAGTTATGACAATTCAATGTCTCCAATGATGGGCAATAGCTCTTATGGGATATAATTATGAAATTTGATTCCAGCCAACAGCAAAGCATTGCAATGCAGATGGGCTTTCACACCTACAGATGGGCTTGGATGATGAATTTGACAAAGAAAAAGCTTCCTGCTATTGTTTCAACATCAAAAACACAGATGAATTGCCAATCAGCAAAATCAAATTGGCAAGTTGTACCAGCAAAGACCCAATTTTGAAAACAGTGAAGCAATTCATTATTCATAGATGGCGGAAGAAATTATCAATCCATGTGCCTCGATTACAGCCATACTTAAACCAACAATTCTTGCCCAGGATTCAAGATGACATCATCATTCTTGAAAGTGACAATTCACTATGTGCTGTCATCCCAGCTGCTCTCAAAGGCCAAATTCTTCTGGAACTGCACAAAGGTCATTGGGGAATCATTAGAACCAAGGAACTAGCAAAACAATATTGTTGGTGGCTGAACATGGACAAAAATATTGAAGAAATGGTTTGAGGATGTGATGCTTGTCAGAAAGTAGCCAATGCCCCCAAATAAGAATTTTCAACATGGCCTGAAGCTACAAAGCCAATGCAAAGACTCCCCATGGACTTTGCTGGCCCATTTCACAATGCCATGTGGTTCATTTGCAAAGATGCATTCACAAAATATCCCATTGTGAAGAAGACGGCATCAACTACAACAGAGGCTACACTGAAAAGCCTAAGGCAAATCCTTATGGATGAAGGCTTACCTGAAACAATGGTCTTTGACAATGGAACACAATTCACATCTAGCCAATTTCAGGATTTTTGCAAGAAAAGAGGCATCAAGCATTTAACAACAGCACCTTTCCATCCCCCTCAAATGGAGAAGCTGAATGTTTTGTCTGAACTCTCAAAACAGCAATGGAAAAAGCTTTAAAGGGGGGAAGCCATATTGATGATGCCTTGGAACAAATCCTGATTACCTACAGAACAACACCAAATTCAATCACTGGAAAATCATCAGCTGAACTATAGCATGGATGGCATCATTGGACAGAATTGGGCAGAATACTTCCAAGCCCAGAAGTTGATGTAACAACACCAACTAGAGCCAAAAAAAGCAAGTTCAGCATCAATGAATCAGTTTGGGCAAAGAACTTTTCATCAGGTCCAAAGTGGCTCAAAGGCAAAGTAATCAAAAAAATTGGATCAATGGTTTATGCTATCTTAGTCAATGGTATTCCAATTTGATGCCATCAGAACCAGCTTAGAAAGGACCAGTCCAAACCATCAAATATTCAGTCAGAAAGAATGGCACATTGGCTTTTTCCTCAACCTCAGGGACTGCAGAGTCCAGCAGCAAAGAAAATGGATCAAGCCACAGAATTGCACAATCACACTCACTATCAACAAGATCAAGTTCCAGGAAAGACACCAGTTTGTCAATTGACAAGAATAAAGTGACTGCCTGATCATTTTTTACCCTGATGGACTGGATCAATTTTAGTGAGAAGGAGTGATGCATATCTTACAGTATGGTCACTTAATATGATGTGCAAGTACAATGTGATGCATGCCTTACAGCAGAGGTTCCCAAGGTCAGATTTTTCAGGTAGGGGTAAAATTGAAAATTTGCAGGGGTAGTGTTAGCTAAATGTCCACTAAACACGTCATTTTGTCTCTAAATTAGGCAGCCAGTGCTCGTTTTTAAGGACTGTATGTAGGGGTAATACCCCCCTCATACCCCTACCCACGGGGCACTCTGCCTTACAGTATGATCACATCACATGATGTGCAGGTACAGTTCCTGTGCTGCATTGTACTGGAAAGTTCTAGAACCTTCCATAATATTCTATAATATTCTTCTATATTCTACAAGGTTCTAGAACATTCCGTGATCTTCCCTGATACTATATAAGGTGTCTTGTTTTGTACATTCATTTATTTTATTTATTGTACTATTTAGTACTTGGATATTATTTAGTGCTTAAATATATTTATGTTGTGTTAATTAGCCTTACTAAACTGAGCTATTTACCAGCTATTATTCCAGTTGGATATTTACCAATTGTCCTAAGGCTAATCTATTTGCAGCTTAGTCCAGTCATTATTCAAGACACAACATTGTAACTCCAGGCCGGACTAAGAAATACAAATAAAGTTGAATATTTCGAATTGAAACCCCAGAAATGGTAATTGTAGATAAGGCCATGTTCTATCATTAACATGATTCTCTGCTCCTGTAGGACACTAATATATTCTTCATCAGCTAATATTGATTAACCTAACCAGAATTTTTTCAACTGTTACCTCATTTATGGAGGTTTCAGTGGCACTTATCCACTTTGGCCCACACTAGTCCCAGCATCAAGCACTGGCCACTACAGTAAGACCTTCACCTAAGCCCGGGCAAAATTAGGAATATGAGCTTGCTGCTCACATTCCCAATCAAACACGCCCACCTGTAACAGTGACTGCCAAAAGTGGGAGTGGGCTAGGGAGCTCAGTATAGAAGTGACAGAGTGTGCCACAGCTTTCCATGTGACTCCGAGATTGTGTATCAAGAAGCTGAACATCTTTTCTACCAGATAAAAAATTAAAAGTCAGACTTACCTTTTTTATTGCTTCTTATCAGAAAACTTGAAACATTTCCACAACGGCTCCAAATAAAATGCATAACCATACGAGGACAATAGGTTCAACTGGATGCATCTCGGTACCAGATGAGGGGACTTGGGTACCAGGTGACTTGATTCTCAGCACCAGATCACACTTTGTGTGTGAATCGATTTTAACAGCAAAAATGGGATAGAGGACTTTGAGATAGACCATCAACCAGTAAAAACTAAATAATTAACCATCTAGGAAATAAACCAACCAACCAACTTATTATGGAACAATCCATCCATCAACCAAGCAATCAGGTAATCAACCAACCAGCAGATCAGGGAACCCACTAACCAGCAAGAACATCGATTAACCAACCAGTGAATTAACCAGAAAATCACAGAGCCAATGAACCAAACGGAGAATATGATAAACAACAAACTAACCAGGGAACCAACCAACCAACCACTAACTAGGTGAGCAAGCAATCAATCAGTCAACCAATCATTGCATCAGTAAATCAGTCCACCAATCAAAGAATTAGCAAAACAATCAACCAGGGAATCAAGCAACCAACGATTGAATCAGAGAATCAACCAGCTAAACAGGGAATCAATGAACAAACCAACCATGAAATTAACCAATCACCAAATCCAACCATGGAATCAACACACCAATCGGGAAGTCAACCAACGGATTAGGGAATCAACCAACAAAGCACAGATTAATGAACAAACTAACCAGAAAATCAGTCAACCACTGAACCCAATCAAGGAATCAACCCTCTAATTAGGAAATCAACCAACTGATCATAGAATCAACCAATCGATCACAGAATCAACCAATTAATCAGAGAATCAAACAACTGATCAGGGAATCAAACAGTTAATCAGAGAATCAATTAATACAATGCACTAGAAAATTCTGAGATTTTGACCTTCTAAAACGCATCAGAATTTACTTTTTCAAATTCCCTATTTTGTACAAGATAAATGTACTATAAATCTGGTTCCCTTTCCAACCCTGTTTGGCTTGACAACCACTGAAAAGATTTGGTAACCAACCAAATTTTTGGGTGGGCTGGTACCAGATGAACCGATAGAGTTTGTCCAGGTATGTGCATAACACAGACGAAATAAAACAAGTGGTATGATTTGATGCCAGCAATATGAGAAAAGGAAACAAAAAGAAATACAATGAAAATAATAAAAGAACAGGAAACAGCGGAAGGAAGGAAATGAAAAGCATATAAATGGATGGGAAAAGAGGAGCAAATAAAGAAAGAAATGACATGCAAAAAGAGCTGAAGGGAAATAAAAAGAAAGAGATGAAAAGATGTGAAGAACTAGGAAATGAAAAGACGCAAAAAAAGAAAACAATGGAAGGCAAAAAACAATTTAATTTTAAAAAGTAGAAAGCAGGAGTAAAAAATGCAAAGAAATTGAAGAAAGACAGAGTTGAAAAATAAGTTGAACACAAACAATAGGATAAGAGGAAAAGAGTAAAATGAAAGGAATAGAAATCATACCTGTAATTGGGGGGAGGTTGGGAGGGGGACTGTCACCCCCAACCTGGTCAAACCCTATATAGAGGCCAGTAGGCCGAGGAGGGGTTGGGAGTTATGGTCCCCTGAAATGTTAAAAGTGTTAAAAAAGGCAAAGGTTTTTTTCAAGTCAAGGCAGAAAAAAGGGAGTCAAGTCAGAAATGCCAATTTTAAGGTAAATTCAGTCAAGAAAATGTGTGCTCCCCCTGAAAAAAATTCCTAGCTACCCGCTTTCCTGTATCCAAAAATCGAAACCCCCACTCCTCACATGGTTAACCCTATACTGGACTCCCTCCCTAAACTCAGAAAAAATTAGGAAAAAAGTGGCTTTTTCTGGCCTTTTTGGGAAAAATTTCCAAATTTCTCCAACTTTTTTTGGGGTTTTTTCGACCCTCTCCCCCAAAATTTTGGAAATGTTGGGACCCCCATCCCAAAATTTTGGGTTTACCCTCTCCCAACCTTTTACAGGTATGATAGAAATGAATCAGACAGAAAAAAATGAAGATAAAAGAATATAACAGCATGAAAAGGAGTTAAGGAGAAAGAAAAAAGAATAAAAAAGTAAAAATCGAGCAAAGAACAAACACAACATTGAATAAAATAGTAATAAGAGTAAAATTAGGATGTAAAAAGAATAGAAAAAAGAATGTAGTGAGCCACAATGAGTAATATTCGAATGAACACAATATAATGCAGATTGATGAAAAGAAATGAACAAAAAGAAAAGAAAATAGATGAGATGAAAATAATTAAATATAAATAACAAGAAATATATAAAATTAATGACCAACATATGATACAGGTAGCCAGTAGCAAAAATTATGCATTGTACTGAAGGCCAGAAAAAATTAAGTTGAACTAAAGGACAATTTTTCATCAACTCAACAAGTATTCTATATTTCTCAACAATTCAACAACATACATATTCCTCACTAACATGTTTCCAGAAGGAAAACAAGATTTTCGACATACAGCTTCCTCCACATAAATTCGCTCATGTAAGTGTCAAGTAAAATATGATGGTTACCATATTGCTTGTGCTTTTGTTTAGCCTTCTGCCACATGGACTCTATGTGATTTGTGTAAGCCTTTGTTATAGAATCATTGAAATTTTCAGAATGATTAACCCTGAGATGAGTATAACCCATCTCAGGAATTTTATCATAAGCCTTCCGAAAATCTGAAATTACTGCAGTACCTTAATCAACAAATTTTTCCAGTATTGGCAACAGAGTCACTGCACCATGTTTTTCTATAGGAACAAAAAAACAGCAAGTACTTCCAACTTCAACACCACCAAAAACCCATGGTTGCTTAACAATTTGGCCAAAATTATAGTTTCTTCTTAGCAAGAGACCTTCATCAATTCTGACAATTTTTCCAAAGCCACCAATTTTTATAGGATTTCTCAGCAAATGTTGGGCACAAATATCTCTGCATGTTGTGAAATATCACAATTTTGCATATAATAATGGAGGAAAATGAATTGTAAACAGAAAATATGATAAAATCTAAACCTTACAAACAATGTAACAAGGCTTCTACATTAACCAATGATTTATGCAGTAAGAAGAATGCAGAGGACCAACATCAGAGAAGCCCATAGAAAGCAAGTTAATGAGCTTTGTCAGCTCCAAGAAGAAAGAAAGAATTGTGCAACTTCTAATTTAATTTTTTTGATGATTGATGGTTTTTTACACTTTTTTATCTAAGGTGCTATAATGAGCTAGCTAATAATAATAATTTTATTCCTACATCTTCAGTCATGTGGAAACCTAATCTTTTGTCATCGAATGCAGTGCCTAGACCCTGATGGACAGTTGAGGTTAGCCTCACAGTTAATTTTATGATAAGATTTCTCCAGTTTTATGACACTGTAGAACATTTTCCAATCAACAATAGTCCGTTGACTAATTCCTAACTGAAATTCCAGGACGTTCTGCTTATCTAATTCGTGGCAGCAGTAATGAACAAACTGAAAAATTTCACTAATAGCTAGGTGAGAATTTTCGAAAAAACCGCCTTTTTGGAAACCCCATTTGCTTTTACATTTTCCACAATGCTATTTCAATCCATCATTTTTGTTGACAGTTACCAGCATCATAAATTGATCGGTTTGTGCACAACTTTTGCTTAGCCAACGTTTTTTTGGATAATAAGTTTCGCTCTAATAGCCAAATCGTACAGTCGGCTTCGGATTTGCATATAGAGAAAATGTATTTCAATTTCATATCACGAAATTCCGCATAGAATTGCTCAGAGAGAATCATTTTCAATAGAAAAGACTGCACTTTAACTACCACACACAGGCCAGCTAGTTTAAATTATTCACTGTGGAAATCACCACTTAATTTGTAAACAAATGCAGTTTAAATTCTTCATTTTCTTTCCAGTGCACTTTGTTCATTTTTCCATTTTGAATACAAGTTTCTAGTTTACTTTCAGATTTATGATAACTTTACTGTTGCTGACCACTGAAACTATGCATAAATATAGGTCATTTTCTGCCTTTCCTTCTTTTTCTTGTTTTTTCTCTTTTAATTTTTTTCTTTTATTCAATTTTCTTTGTTAGCTTTTATTTATTTTATCCTTACTTATTTTCTTTTCAAGTGTTTCCTTTTCTGTTTATTGTTTTCTTTTTACTCTTCCTTCTTCCTATAGCTCTATCTTTTTAGTTCTAGCCCCTTTCCACTTTTTTCTCGTCCATCCTTTTTAATAAATCTGAATTATATTGTGTTCAATCCAATATTACTTTTTGAGGTTCACTTCTTTCTTTTTTTCTATTCCTTTTACTTCCTACTTTCACTGTTATTACTTTCTTATTAAGTGCCGCAAAAATTTTCGAGTTTTTACATTCTAAAACACTGAAAAATAAATCTCTCGAATGGATATTTGTGAACAGAATTTCTAAAATAACAGTCTATAATGATGCCTTCAACTTCCATTCTCAATAAACCCGAAAGTTCATGTTAAAAATGTTAAAAAAATTACAAGCATCGAGAGAATTGATGAAAAATTGTTTTTTTCGGCAAAGTACTGACTGTTAATGATTAGAAAATGAGATGAGCTAATTTGTTTGATAGAAACTGTTGAGAATTAATCAGTAAGTAAAAGTAGATATGCTAACGGCGGCGGTTAAATGGCCGCCCCTGATAGAAAATAGTGATTATTATACCCCTGAACAGGCCCGTATTCAAAGGGGGGAAGAAGGGAAATTCCCCCCCCCCCTAAATTTTTTTTAGAAAAAAATTTCTACAATATCATTGTACTTATACATCACAATTAAATTATTATATTTACATACTTTTCATCGAATGTAAAATTTAGCCACTAATCATGTAATTGGGGGGGGAAGTGCTATGGGAAACCCCCCCCCCCAGAAATCGTCAACCATATGGCTAGCCATTGGGCGACCTCCCCACAGGATTTTCCAATCCTATGGCTGGCCATATGGTAGCCCTAGGGACCCCCATAGTTTTAGTCGGAAAATACTGAAAAATGTCATTTTTTTAAATGAAAAATGTGAACAAAAAATGGTCAAAAACGTCAATTTACTCGGCGCTTCGCACCATAAGTACATATTTTATCATTTTTCAGACAAAAATTACTACTTTTTAAACCGTTTTTTGGACATTTTTCATGAAAAAAATCGATTTTTTTCCTTAAGGGACCAATCCCCCAAAAATTTTGGGAATTACTGAACCCCGGGCCCTAAAAAAGTGCTCCAACCCCCCCCCCCAGACCTCGGAGCTATGTATGCCACTAATCCATGCCACAGTTTTTTTTCCTTACTGTATAATGATAATCTCCATTTATGCCCTGGCCGGCACAGCTTCTTTTCCTCAATCGACGCTTTTTGAGGAACTTTTTTTGAAATTGAGGAAAATTTTTTGTGCTTAGGCATCCCTTTGAGGAAAATTTTTTTGATGGTTTCCTGTCTGGAGATTACGCGTTATAAAACCGAAAATTGTCGAAATTTTCCGGCGTTTCGCGCCAAATTTTTATTATTTAATACTTTTTCTTCATTATTCCAATGCGCAGTTAGAAAATTTCATTCCAGCTAATGCTTATAGGCTATAAGTTATAGCTTATAATTATCAATATATTATGAATATTGGATATATGTTTGATCCTACGAAAAGCAAGATTTTTCTCGGTTTATTTTCCCAAAGTCTTTTTGCGGTCTTTAAAAAGATTTTGACATTTGTGCGATTAAAACTTTTCGAGTACAAGTGGGAATTTTTGCTGGTTGAAGAATCAAAATTCTTGGTTGCTTCCCTAGTTTTTGAATTGTAGTCTGCCCAACTGAAAATTCATTGAATATGAATTCACTCAAAAATTAAACCTTCTGTCTTCGAAATAAAAGCTGTAAAGGCTCATTTTCCAGCATACCTGTAAGACCTCCGACCAGTTGGGGGTGGGTTAATCCGAAATTTTGGGGGGGGGGGGTAGGAAAAAGTCGAAATTTTTCCCAAAAAAGGCCAAAAAACATACACTTTTTTGAAAATTTTTTTAATTTTTTCCAAACTGGGGGGGTTGGGGGGGAAATGATTTTGGGTACAGGGTTGGCCAAGTACTTCCCCCAAGTACAGGTATGTTTTCCAGCGTTCTAGAATATCAATATTCCAGCAGCGTTTTTTTTGTGCACGGACATTTGTGCCAATAGCACAAGAGGCCAAAAAATTTGTGCCAATGGCACAAAAAATTTTTTTCTACAAGAAACATACTGAAAACCGCAGAAAAGTTTTAGGCCAAATGTTTGATAATAATATACCCATTTGAAGCTACCTTTAACGCATTAATTTTTTGTAAAAATCATGCCCAACAGAGCACCCCATGGGGGGGTATGGGGGGGGGGTATTACCCCCGTCTTAGATTTGAAAATTCATTTACTACCCCCATAAAAACAGCTCACTATACCAAAAAATTTTGGTAGACTTCATCCTCTCCCCAGTAGGTTATACTAATTCGAGAAAAATTGCAGAATGTGTGATTCTGAGGAATTACTCACTGCTCTTTTTGACACATTTACTGAGCAAATGATAATGGGAAAGTATGCAACTTCTGTGCCATAGAGCGATTTTTAGGAAAGGATATCAGTACATTAATATATACTACTTGTAGGAAATCATTATAAATATAATTAGGAGATGAAACAATGAATGACTTATGTATATGTGATTAATCAAAAAATCGCCCCTTGGGAAGAAAAACATTATGTTCTTAAAATTCTGCCTCTTCATGCTCTCCTTTCCTTTTCCCCGCTTCTGCGTTGGGTCTTCTGTGCGCATATGGTTACCCAAGCTGTGGCATACTTTCCTGCTATGAGTTGAGACATGTGAGGTCTGTTGACGTGGATCAGGAGTGGTACTTGGTTTGAAACTAGTAGTTCATAGTCTAATGGGATTAATAATACTAAAGCCACATTCAGCATCAGGACTTTCAATTCGAAGCACTTTTCCAAGCCTAATCAGTGATGGGATAAGCCCATACTGTTCCAAACGTTTGTGCCCGATTCTTGAAATGTGCAGGAATCAGTTGGCACAACAGTCTTCAAAGTGTGACTATTCTGTACGTATAATTAGTGCATTAAAGTTGCACGATTAGGAGCTGGAAAATGGAGTTAAACCAGTAAATGATATTTGACTGTAAAAAGCATAAAGTAGGGGCATTATTCATTTATGTAAGTTGTATGTGGTTAGAGTACTACAACTCCCCCCTCCTTGGCAAAAAGTTGGGAGCAAAAAAAAGGTCACGGCATATTTCGAGTACTACCCTTAAAATTTACGATTTTACCCCTACCTAAATTTTCGACCTTGGGGACCTCTGATGCCCAACCTATTTTTCAGTTAACCACGACAGTAAAATAAGGAAGAACTGCAAGAAAATCATTCACGGCGACTTGAAAAATGCTGAGAAAATTTGAATAACTCTAGAATTGTTCGGGAAGTTCAAATCAAATTGATTCAATTTTCGACTGCGAATATCTATATAATGTAAAGGCTAGAAAAAATAAAGTCTAAAATTGTGTAAATTTTCGGTCGAAACATTGTATCAACGATATCGATTTTTTGATTTGAATCAATCAAACACAAAAAGTAAGGATTTTACTTTTGAATTCGAATCTGACTGAATGAACAGAGAATATTCAGATTTTCTTTTGATTCATTAGTCATTGACAGCTTCTAAAGTTTGCTTCAATGATACTAATACACTGTTCGAAGAGAAACAGTTCGCGTTCAGGCCAAATCTACGAATAGGAATTATTATATTCATTGACTCGGTGCGGGGCCCCGAAAATTTTTGGCTTTTTCAGCGCCTAAAACCAGGGTTGGCAAAAACCCAGTTTTTGAAATCTTCATTTTTGGGTTTTTGGGTGGGTTTTTCTGGGTTTTTGGTGGGTTTTTCTGGGTTTTTGGTGGGTTTTTCTAGGGTTTTTGTTCCAGTTTTGTACTAATGAATGATCATTTTACTTAAAATATATATGAAAATGTTATTTTTAACGTATAAAGTGTATTAAATTGCTGAACAGTGTTCAAGACTGACTATACATTTGGTTGTAACATATTTACACGAGTCACGCGACTGCACATTGCACAACGATTTTATCGATTTGGCTCATTAAAACGACTGGCTGTTTATTGAATTTTTTATTGCATGATCTAAACACTAAAAATTGAAATGTCACTTTAAAAAATTGAAAATTACGGAAATCAAATTTCACGCTTCGGCTTCGCTCACTTCCTCAGATTCACAGTCACGGGAACTTTCTAGCAGCCCAAAGTTTGTCTTAACAAATACCAGTTTGCGCACTGTTTCCGTCGACAATTGATTTCGCAGCTTGGAATGTATGAAGCCAACGGTAGAGAAGTTTCTTTCCGAAGATGCGGTAGAGACAACGAGCGAAAAAACCTCAATTTTTTATACATGTAATACATTGAAACAAATAACATGTTATCTATGTGTACCTTCAGAGCGATTCGTTGCACCAGCGGCCAGTCAGCTCCATCTGTGAGCCAATAATCAAGGACAGACTTTTTCTTTTTGACGAGCATCTGGTCTGGTAGCGAAATGAGTTATTTTGTTTTTGTAATTTTGCCTCAATCATGTATTGCGTCAATTCTTGATACACAGCACTTTTTTGGTCAGCTAGTTCTGGATTTGCCACAGGGAAATTAACGATGAAATCCTCAATCTCGTTCTGGATTTGCCACAGGGAAATTAACGATGAAATCCTCAAATTAACGATGAAATCCTCATTTTAAAAGAATTAAGAAAAACCCAAAAACCCAAAAACCCAAATTTTGTCAAAAAAATGCACCCAGAAAAACCCAGAAAAACCCAAAAACCCAAAAAGCCAGGTCTTGCCAACCCTGCCTAAAACGTCTAAAAATCAAGGAAATTTAATGTTGGACCAGCCAAAAATTTTGTGCCAATTGCCACAAACGCTTAAAATTTTTTGTGCCATTCCAAATTTTTTTGTGCCAAAAACCATGTTCTTGGCACAAAAAAAACACTGTATTCCAGAAAAATTTTTGGCACTAGGCAGTAGGCTAGGCACCGATTAAGTTACTCATACCAATCTTTCCATTTTCTCTTCAAAACTCAGACTTGTAAAATTTAGCCCCAAGGGTTTTAAAATGATGCTTGAATATTTTTTAGGTCCCGCCGTGGATGCTGGTAGCTTGGAGGGGCAGAAATCGAGGCGATTCGGGTGGACATTTTGCGCGAAAAATCGATGGTAAATGTGCCGTCATGATAAGATACAGTAATCGTATTCGTTCTAATATAAATAGTAATTTAGTATAAACATGCGAGCAGATAATAAAAAAAACAGAGATGCGAACAATGTGAATTTGTAGGAGTGTAAATTGAAAGTAAGAGAATCGTGTGATGGAGTGTGAAATTGGAGAGCAGGTTTATATGATGCAGTTGGAGGGAGCAGTATTTATTTGACATGTGTACTGTTGATTGATTGATGACCAGCTGTCAATTGTGGTCAGCTGGTAATAAACGCAATAATTGTCGACGTCATTATTCAATTGTTTGGACGACGGTTTAAAACATGGAAGTTTCTCAAAGAATGGGCCGAAAATTGGATTAGTGAGTAGACTGTCTTTAATACTTTCCTTAGGCTTAGGTTTAGGGTACAGCAGCTGCGCCCGAAGGGCGCAGCACTGTTGAGGCTCTTCCAAATGAGGTTGTTCATTAAAATAGTATCGAATGTCTTAAAGGAATATAGTGTTGATACATTGTGGTGAAATTGTGTAGTTTTAAGTGCATTAAATCGATAGGCTGGTGGACCAGGTTCGATTCTTGGAGTAGGTAGAATATTTCTGTAATCAGAAGGACAATGTGACATGTGTGCAGATTTTATGCAAATGAGTGCCTGGATGCGACGAGCGGCTGGATTTTGCACCTGATCTGGATAGCTGGCATCATGAGGAGTCCGAAAATGCTAGTTTGAACCACATTTGGGAAGGGAACCAACTTGTAAAAAAATTCCAAAATTTGGTTTCAAAAGCCTGAAACCGACGCGAATCGAATGAAATAGAAGAAACCAGCTTTTGGTGTTTTTTCCGATAAAGTTAAGCCAATTTATTGATTTTGAGTGAACAACCAAAAATTTATCTGTGCAACCAAAATTTTTCCCCAAGTTGCACATTGGAACCTGGCTTTTGCAGAAAAAAAGCTCTGTGGTTCAATTCATACCTTCATGTCAGATTGTCAGCTATTCAGAATCAGTCTCAAAATTATATTTTTCATTGTTATCTTTTTATCAAAGTTTACTGTTTGATTTACTTGTTATGTTAAAATTAGGTTGTTTTATGTCGTCAAAGAAATATAAAATATAAAGGTTATGCTGTTGAATTATTCTCTTGCTCATGTAAACTCACTTAAATATTCATCTACAAAGAGGTCATAGCTCGAGTCTTTTTGCAAAAAAAATGTCGGTTTATTGGCGGAATAAGATGCAAGTTAATGAGAAATGTTAAAAAATCACATCAGAAATGATTTTGAGCGATTTTTAAGCAAGGGAACTAAAAAAATTGACTTTTCCTCAAGAGGAAAATTTTTTTGGGATTTTTCCACAAATCGGGTAAAAAATTTTGAGCAAAAAAACACTGATCCAGGCACATATAAACTAACTGAAAAAAGTCATCTTTAAATGATTTTGATTTTCTTTTTATTCAGCTCAGTAAATTCTAAAAAAATTTGGAAAATGCTTCTCCTTTTTTGAAAATCCTGGATACGGGTATGCCCCTGACCAGCGTGAAGCACCAGAAAATTCTGAGATTTTGACTTTTTAAAGTCCACCAAAACGCATCTTTTGGGTTTTGAATTCTCCAAAATTTTTTACACAACGAGAACCATACCCAAAATTTTCTTCCTCATTTCCAAATTTTTTTCCTCAAAAGGGCCCTATTTGAGGAAAAAACGGTGATCCATACCCACATTATAAACGTTTTTTAAAATATGGAAAATTTTTGGAAAATGAGGAAAAAAAATTTGGGTTCGGTTCTCAATTCTCATGTGGAAAAAATCTTCGAGGAAAACAAACGGTGGGCGAAAGAGCCCGAAATTTTTTTTGCATTCCAGATTTTTTCCAGCCAAAGACATCAATTTGGCGAAAAAAAGAAGTAATCTTTCAAGAGAGAAATTTTTTTTGTGCTATTGGCACAAGTCTTTTCTGCCATCTGTGCCATTGGCACTAACATAAACGTTCGTTGGGTGCACAAAAGAGGCTGTGGCTATACAGACTGCAGTCTGTGTAAGCCGGCGACTGGTCTCAATCTGTACAATCAGCGTTTACATCTGTACAATCAGCTAAAGAAAAAATGATGCGATGGGAAAATTGTTATTTTTGAACTGTGATAATCAAGATGCGTAATACCTATCTTATGAATATCGTTTACTGCAGTGTTAATATACCTATGAACTCGTGGTGATCATACTTTGCCTGCAGGTTCTAAAGTTTTTACATTGCATATCGCAGTTTACTGTACATATCCGCAAGCAAAACACAGTCTGTATAGTCGCTTGTATGCCTGGCTACACAGACTGTCGCCTGGCTACACAGACTGCAGTCTGTATAGCCACAGCCCAAGAAAGACGCTGGTTTCGGGATTTGCTACGTTGCACAGTAAAGGAGCTCTCCTCCCATAAAAAACTGCACTGTGACCACCCTTTAACACAGATGTCAAAGCCAATGACGGCAGCTGAGAAATTCCACTAAACCGCACATCAATGCCTAGTACTTTTGAAAAACACACAATAATTCACATTCGCGTACTAAAAATATTGCGAAGTCAGTTATGGTTGTGTGGTAAACGAATAATGAAACACGAATAAATTTCTGTCAATTGGCATAATGAAAAACATATAGATGAGTTAAACCCAATTCAGAAGTGCAGTCGACGACTGTCGCCGACAAAATTCCTTGGATTTTTCAGTTCTGAATAGGGCTTTATCATTCATAAAACGCCGACAGCTTATAGCAAAATATATAATAAATATCGTTATTTCGATATTGCTATACACAGGAATAAAAATTTGAAGCATTCTGCATGATGCCGTAGACAGAACTCGATCCGGACACCATGTTGCCATGTCGCACCTCAACGTTTTCCTAAGAAGCTTGAAAAATAGAGTAACACTGATTAAGATACTGTTACATACCAAAATCAGTAGGAAAGGCGTCAAATTTGACCGGTTTGTCGTAGGGTTCATGGACATATCGATCGTAAGCCTCTTGCGTGGCGTCAGTAGCTCCGTAGTAAGCTCCTACGTTATCGATCTGCGCCAACTTTTCTTCGCTTTTTGAATAGGGCACCATCATTGGTATGCCATGCGGATCTAAAAAATTCATGAATTCGAGCAACAGACAGAATTTCGCTATTTTTTTATATTAAAAGGTCAGCAAATGATCGAAAATTTTTGTAATGCTATTTCTGTGGCTAGATATGCAGGTTCGTCGCTCATTCCAAGAATTCTATCAGCTGACTGACACCCTAACACAGCGAAATTCTTTACCTAAAGCAGCATGGGTGAGCTCATCTTCGAAATCTTCGCTTTGATATTTGAAGCCAGAAACTTTCATCAAACGATTTATTGCGTAAAAAGCGGCTAGAATTATAGCACAGAACCAACCGTAAAATTGAAACGCAAAACGAGTCCCTGAAAAACAAGATAAATACGAGCAGAAAAAGAAAAGAAAAAAAGATAAGAAAGGAAAAGAAAAATAAATGAAAAAAGCTTTAATGGAAATCATTTGTACCCTTATAGTGAATAATGATTCCTCCAATAAGTGTACCACTTGCTCGGCCAATAGCATGGTGCAAATTCTGCAAAAGACCTTGTGCCGATGATTTATACTGCGGAGGTGCCGCCAGTGAGATGTACGATGTTGCCGCGGCCCACACGGCGGCATGAGTTATGCCTGAAAATTGGATGTGCCATTTATGAACGCTGAATTACAGTGATCCCGATATTTTCTGTTTAATTATTTTTCGATCGGAAGCAACTTCCATCACGTTTTATTATCATTCTCGAAAGAGTAGAAAGTTCTGGGGAGGTCTTTGAAAATCCTACAGTATGACTTTTTCTGGTAATATCCACGACTTCATAAAAATCTCAGAATTAACAGTTGTGGAGAAATATCCTACTGGCGTTGTTTCTTGTTCATTACTACTACGCCCATTTGGATCCGCATGCGATCAATAAGTTTCTCATTACTCGAGAAATATCTGCAGAGGTACAAAAAAGGGATGTGAAATCAGGATTAAAAGTGCGCGTTTTGAATTGCTTTTCTCAGCGAGAAGAAATCGTGAGATGAGAAAAACTGGCAATATTCCCGGTAGTGCATGAAATTTGTAGAGAAATTTTCAGTAAGGACATAATATAACTGGAACCGGTGTGTCTTGGTTACTGTAACAAAGCAACTTTTAGACGGATTATTCTGGAAGCAACAAGTAAATGAAATTCCGCTTCTGTATACTACGGTACGGAGACATTAGATCGTGGGACAATAGAACTAGGACATTAAAGCGCAGGAAAAGCAGAGCGCAGGATAAAAGAGCGCGGACATTAGAGCACGGACGTTAGAGTGCAGGACAATGAAGTGCAGAAAATGGATCGTGGACAGTAGATCGCAGAGGCATTAGAGCGCAGGAGAATATAGAATGCAGAAACATTAGATCATTTAAAAATAAAAAAGCCGAAAATAAAATAATTTGAAAAATAACTACAACTCAGCTTGAAAATGCTTTCTTTACACCTTTTCATGACTAGTGAGAAGTTGATTTCAAAGCATTTTTCCACCCTTGAGTATTTTCCCCATTTTTTGTTCTTTTTTCTTTTTACTTTTCTTACTTTTTCCCGCCCCCTATTTTTTATATAACATATTTTTTTCTTTATTTTCATTTTCCTGTAATTTTCTCTTTTATTTTTTACATCTCATTGCTCATCCGCTCTCGCATTACTCATATTCTTTTTACATTTTTTATTCAATCGCTCATATGGGAAATACCTCCAACCCACTTGTGAGTGGATAAATGGCGGAATCAATGCTTAATGGAGTAGTTAGGCCCCTGCTATATTCGCCGGCCGGCACGGGTTGCAAATCTTCGCTGCTATACTTCATCCGGTGCCGTTAGTAGTTTGAAACTGAATAATCTGTTTGTTTATTTTCTTCGATATTTATGGCTATGATTATTCAGATAAATATGGATTCAGATTCGGAACTTATGTTATTTCTCCTCTTCAGCTGAAATTAGCATAGGATTAAATTTAAACTGTTATCTGATGGAAAATTTGTAAAATATCTGCCAACCGTTCAGACAATGCACTGTTAAGAAAGTTACGAAATACACAAAAGATCTCAATTATGTTGCCTTTTGAAACTTTCTGTCAAATTATTTCATTTTGTTATTTTCGAATTCATCTTTGGATTTCTAACTCGCATTCAGAATAACTTTTGAACTTTGTCACCTTTTGAGACAGAGCTGCTTTGCTCAGTATTCATTCTTCATGTTCAAAAACAATTTAAAATTCACGTTCATTGCAGACCAGGGAACGTTGTTTGGAAAAAATAAGTTTTTTCAAATGCGCTCTAATGCCCCTACTGCATTCTATTGTCCTGCGCTCTATTGTCCCGCGCCTTAACGCCCGGTCACGGTATCTTACCGATGGTTACGGATGACGTTTTCTTGACCTTTCTGATCTTACAGCAGATTCCAAAATGATCGTACAAAATTATCCTGTTTTTCTTGAAATGTTACTAAAAAATGTCATATCAGGGAAATTTGTGGACCTATACTCATCTAGTCTTCAAAATATTTTTGCGTAACAACTTTCATAATACGACGGCATTTTTTTATTGTTTCCGTTTGAAAACATATAAAAACGGCTTACAGAATCAACTGTCCATGAAAGATCAATTTTTTATGTTCGAAAAGATATAGAAGGTCTACAAAAATAAGATCGGACAGTTTATTTTTGATCTGATTCTGGTGGCTTCAGAAAGATTCTAAAGCCACTAAAGCCTAATAGCGACAGTAGGATCGACAATATAGGTTCCAATTAATCTTCTCCAATGACATCACTTGCAAGCTGCATTATAGCAAAAAAATACGTCAAAAACGACTAGCTTATGAAGCACACAATAAACAACTTGCTGCAATTAAGGCTTAAAATATTTTTAGCCTGAAACTACTGTAGCTATTATTCCAAAAATGATATGTGAACATCCCAGTTGGAATGATAACGATAAAAGCACTCGGCATAGGAATTTTCCTGACCATATGGCATTTGAATACAGCATCGTAGGGAGAAAATCTTCTAGGCCGTCTTGGTCTAGTGGTTATCGCCTCTGACTGTTAGTCTCAAGAACCGATGCGACATTGAATTTCTGGTAGCTGGCCCAGGCAGACACAATCTTTCATCCTCTCAGCGTTGATAAATTGTGTAGGCGAGCTTGGAACGCTGCTTGCTTGGGTCCACTCAGCCTAGTTAGCATTTTGGCGATAGTGCAGTGAATGAGGAGGTGGGCCTATACCATTGTGAGGCAGGTAGCTGTCGCCGAACAAGTCCTGCTAGTTAGGCAGATGCCAGCCTGTGGAATGTGGCCTCCACTAGGCGGTAAAAAGCACCCGAAGAGCGCCTCTCATATAAGGTGGGCACTTATATGACCGTATAGTTCTGTAAAGCCTGCCTTTCCAGCTATAGGAAAATGGGTAGGTGTACCCGCAAAAATTAAAAAAAAAGAAAATCTTCTATAGTCTATTTTTTCCAAATAGCCTCTGCACGCAGAAAGTTGTTCATGCAAATAATAAACAGCCTGGACAACTTTTTTCTCAAGTTGACTATAGTAGTTATGCTAAGAAATTGAAAAGAAAACATTCCGCCCTACGATGAGAATTGTCTGTTCACCGATTTCTACGGATTATTCTACTATCAGCGGCTCATTTGAAAATGAATCAGTCTCTAATCACAAAAATAGTTTGTTTTTCATAGCCAGCATAATCTTTATGCAAATTAATCTAACCTTGCACAAATTCGAAAGGTAGAACCCACCAAGGGTCGGTTAGCCAAGAAACGTACAGAAATCGAAAAACATTGGCCAAAAGCCCGATATACAAAACTTTCATGTGACCGTAAGTGTTAATCAATCGGTAACTGAAAAAATAAGCGAAAATTTCGGACGAATGATTAATCACCGAGGCGAAACCGTATAACGTCGGAGAACCGCCTAGAAGAAAAAAGAATTCTTCAGTCATTTGTTTCTTGGTTGTATAGTTTCTTTTTCTTAAAATGCTACCATAGTGAGTCCGGAAAGCAAGTACTATTTTATATTTTCGGAATTTTCTGCCAAGCCGTAGGCCAAACGAAAATTGAAAATTTGTGCCAACATTCAGCTAACACTCAAAAATTTTTTGAGTAAAAAATTCTGCAGTAAAAGATTCATGCAGAAGATTTTTGAGTCAACTCATATTTTTATCAATTTTCGTTTTAGAATCATTTAATAAAAAATAGACTATAGCTGTTAAATCGGCTGAAAAATAACATTTTTTTAAATTTCTTATTTGATAGCCTCACATCTGTTGAGCTCAATCAATATCGCTGAGGATAGTGATATCTTTCATATCGTTTCAATTTCAGCTTTACCCTTAATCTGATTTGTTCCTGATTTTTCGGAATAATTTTTGAATCCACGGTTCTGAAACAGCGTAAAAATTGAGACACAGTAGCCTTATCTCCTAGCACCTAATCTTGGGTCCCACAACTAGTTTAACTTTGACGTTCTAATAGAAATTAACTTGCTCTGTGCAGAAAAGGAAACATTGATAACATATCGATCCAAAAACTGCTACCTTCAATAGACACGAAAAATACATGAAGCAGAATTATTCAGAAGAAAAAAGAATTAAAAATTAGACAATTGAAATAGTAGATTACGCAGATAAATTTGTGAAAGATGAAAAAACTAAAATTATTTATTAAAAACAACTACATACAAAGAAAACTAAAACATTTTTCAGCCTCAGTTTCAGAATAAATAATCTGTTACTACGAAGCTATAGTCTCTTCATTTTCAAATGAGCCTCGGGAAAGCAAAGTTATCCGTAGAAATCGGTGAGCAGACAATAAACCTGCATCCTAGGCCGATATCTTTTCTTCTCAAATTGGTTAGCCTAACTACTACAGTCAACCCGAGAAAAAAGTGTGCGTATATACGCAGGTTGTTTATCATATTAGCACGAACATTTTTCTTCTGCACCCCGATACTCATTTGGAAAAAATAGACAATAGCACACTCATTTAGAAGTCTCGCATTTCAGTATCTGCATTCGCCAACAAAAAAACGTATTCGTGAAATTTCTTGAAATTATCTAGCGTTGATTGCAGGAATATCGTTCATAGCTACCGCCAAAATTCGCAAAATAACAAGGGAAATCGTGACAGAACCGAAATTTTAGAACTTCAAGTTTAAAAAAAAATTAAAATATATGAGTGAAGTTTCAGCTTTCAAATGATGCTTTCTACAAACTTTAAAACATTTCACGAGGAACAGCGCGTTACAAATGTAACGGAAAGAAAAGTTTTAGGAGTTTAGTAGAAAACATGATATTTTATACTGTCAAGAACAATTATCGATTTTTTCCATATGCCATATCATAACTCTGTCGTTTAATGTATTGGCTTGTTCACATGAGAATCACACGGCGAGAAATACTTCAGGCTCCGGTTGTAATATCGCCAGTTACAGTTGAGCTCGGTTTCAACTCGAGCGTTCAAACCCGAACGTCAGGTTTAGCAGTGAAATAAAAGAAAAATAAACTCGAGCTCCAGATAAACATCGAGCTTGACCCGAGCGTTTTAATGCAATGGAAAAGTTGAACCAGAGGCTATTAGGTTTAAGTCCGAGCTCTTGTATGCTTCCCATACCCATCCACAACCAATTCCTCATTATTTATTTGTGAAAAAGTTGGTTACGACGGTAGAATTTATACATATTTTTTATATGACCCACTGTGAAAGAGCAAAACCAACTGCAAGTAAATTTCCGTTTCTTGCATGAAAAGATATTTTTTTAGTTCGAGTTAAACCCCAGATTTACTAAAAAATGGTCAATGACTATAGCATTAATTTTTCTTTCAGTAATAGGCGAGTAATGTTCATCATTCTAGTTCAGTCATAAAGATTTGTAAATTATCAAATTTAACATTTTTTCGAACTTCTACCTTGAAGATAAATATAATGTTGGTCTTGCCTTATAATGGAATACGAAAATCCATTTGGAACTATAACAAAGTGAGGAGTCAATAAGCGACTCCTAGAAAACTGCACAAAAATTTTATTTTCTACTGAACTCGCAGACTTCGGGCACAAGCTAGTTGTTTTTAAAAGTAGTAAAACGATTTTATCACGCAGAATCGGCTCTTGAACTCGGGTAGCCGTTGGTGCAAGCGGGTCATGAAACATTATGAAGCACATCTGCTTGAATGTATTATGTGACAAAATTTTTACTTGTTAATGCTTTCTTTATTACTCATCAATCATATTTCATGCGTAGAAAGATTTTTCAGAGGATTTCCCATTTCTAACGTCAGCAACATGCATAGCAGCGGAAATTGCAGCGAATGTTGCAGACGTCAGACTTGCTACTCATTGTAAACGAAAACTGAGTCACCTGTTACCTATATCCTGAAGATGCCAAAATAAGAAACAGAAGACTAAACCGACACCGAAACCAAACCACCAAGCGACGAATAGGAAGGCAGCGTGCGGCGCCGAACCGAACGTTTTGAGGACGCTCATCCATTTTCGACCACCGGCTGCTTCTTGGGGCTCGGGAGCACGGGCGCGCGCGTTTTCGGCGACGGCGTGCGAAATTTCCGTTTGCCTTATGTCCATGATTACTTTGGAAACTTTGTCCGGTCTTTGGGCTGAAAAGCGTGGGATTTCGTGGACACGAAAATTGAGCACAGAGTACAAATGCTTACTGTCGGCGGAGTATAAAAAGTTCTATAGGTCCATTTTGTGTTACACTTAATTCAATTGCTTTTCGAATATTTCTATTTTTCGTTATTCTTCTTTTCGTTTTTACTCGCTTACTTTTTATATTGTCGAATCGAAAAAGGAAAGATATCAATAAAGCGCAACCCATCAACACCGAAAACGCCGCAAAACAGGTAGTGTAATTTTTCTCGTGCAAATCTGTTTGGCCGCAAGGATGGCTGCTGAACACCAAACTGTGGTCCAAAGCTATGCCGATGATGAACATGGCCACTGCCCATCCTATACTCCCGAACATCCTTTGTTTACCGTAGAATTCCGGATGATCACCTGAGAAAATGTAGTTTTTTAGACAATGGTTCAACATCAAACCAAATAATCACCGTAGCAAAATTAAAAAATGATGAATCTTAATTGGTATCTTGAGTGGACTTGAAACTTTTCTGCTGCATGCACCTGAATTGAATATAATCAAGAAACTGTGAGGATGAGACCACAACTGGAACAAAAATCTAAAATTTAACAAATTATTAGACTATTCCGAAAGGAAATGAAAAAATAAAAAAAGGAAACAATAAGACCAACAGACGTGAAAAATGAACGTAAGTCTTGAAAAAATTCGTTCGAATATGAGGCGCACAACATTTTTTCCAACATGCATCGCAAAAACTTCAAGCCGCACTGCAAAAAAATAAAGATGTAAGGTTTTTTCAATGTTCAACTCTTTCATCAAGTGCATCGCAATTGTTTAAAGATAATCTTGAAAAAATCAAGATCCCATCCTAAAAAAGTAGTTACCTCGAAGAATGCAAGTTGGGCGAGGATGAACATTTTTGAAACGAATTAATCGAAAGCTTTGCTTTGCCTCCTACATGTTATAGTGGATTTCTGAGGTCGGGCTTGCAGGGGAAGGCGTCTTTGCTTTTTACGGGAAGTCAAAGATGTTCTACACAAGGAATCTGATAGGCGGATTTTTTAACCAAAATGCACTAATTTAAAGAATGATTCAAATTTTAGATTTGATTGACTGTTCTTGTTGCCACTCTCCATTTTTATCTGCTCTGGAACCTGACGAAAAAATGAAAATGTGGTTATTTTCCAAAATTATTGCATTTTGGGTGAAAAATAAGTATTTTCGGCGTTTTTCTGAAATAAATCGGAAAATAAAAATTGTTATGGAAATGAAAAACCAATGTCGATCAGATTGCTTGTTCAAAATAACCTCCCACCTTCAAATGTAACTTCTCCCTTAAAACTATAAGGCCCGTAACACGGAGATCGAGCTAACACCGTGTCAAGTATCACCTCTTATTCACAATAGCGTGTTATGTCCGTGTTAGCCAACACCGTGTTACCACTGTGTTACTTTCATTATCACCGTGTTGATGGCTCGAATTGATGTTCTTAACCAGGAAAAAGCTGCAGCCATAGCCAAAGCGGACTATTACAAATTAAAAAAGGCTCTGCTTACTGGCCAACAGGCAACAGGACCCTTGCCCCCTGGGAGTCAATTTTATGGTGATCAGCATGATCAATGTCAACAAGGTTTTTCAACAATGCCAACTTTTTTCAGTATGTAATCTTTGAGTTTGAACAGTCATTTGATGAGCAGTTAATTTTCATGAATAAAACGTATGATTTTGTATTAACGTGAAGTGCTGCTGGAATCGCATGATTTCGACCAGAATTTTCTAATTGATTCTGGAGAAGCGTAATCAAGTCTCGGGCACCATTTTTCGACAATTTGTATTTTGATTTAAAGGTAATGTCATCGTAGCCCTCAAATGGATTTGGCCCTATCCCGAAAGTGACGAATATGATGCACTATTTCTTCATTTTCATCAATATGATTCAATAGGTCAATAATATCCATGACAATTGAAAAAATTAACAGACTACTGCTAACACGCCGTTAACACTGGTAGGGAGCAGGTTTAGAACGCCGTGTTAACTTTTCCTTTTTTCGACCCTAATACGCCATTGTGAATACGGGGATAAAACTTAGCACCGCGTTACCACCGTGTTAGCCAAAACTTAACACCATGTCAGCCTAACACGCCGCTAACGCGTGATTGTGAATACGGGCCTAAGAACGCCATCTCCCAGGAAACCTCTAAAATTCACTTTAAAAGGTCCCGGAGTTATAATCATAAGAGGCGGAACAACATTTTTGATTAGTTTGTTCTAAAAATTTGAGATCGAGATGTTGGGTTTCACCAACCTTTTTCCTTGTTAATGAAGTGAAATTTCTGAAGTTAAAATGGACTGAACAAAATCACAAAAAGTTGGTAAAGGTAAAGGAAAACAACGCAAAAATACAAATGTTGATAGCACTGAGTGCACGAATGATCCAAAAATGAAGATTTTGAGCCCTTTTGTAACAATTTACCACCACTGCATTTTTGAAATATTTGATGTTATACATATCAGTCGTGTTTTAGGCTTAAGGCCCTGTCATACTCCACCGCGCGGCGCCGCGCGGTGCCGCCTTTGAAGTATGAATAGGTTTTTGTAATTTTTGCGGCGCCTCGCGGCGCCGCCTGTTAGTATGAATAGGACAACCGGCACCGCGCGGCGCCGCGGTGTGCCGCGTGCTACCGCGCGGCGAAGTATGACAGGGCCTTTAGTGTTTATAATGGAAATAAAATGAATAGCCTTAATTTGTACATGATGCTAGACAGAATGACGAAGCTCACAAGTATCAATAAATTCAAAATTAAAGAAATAAAATAAAATCGAAAATAAATTGTATCAAAAAAAATCAAAAATATCACACTCGTTTTTTTGCTTACCTAAATAGCTCAAAGTGCAGGCATCGGCCAGGGTGATGGCCGGCGCGCTGCAGAATTCGCCAATAACGATGATCAAGAAGAAGAGCATGAAAGTTTGTTCAACGCTCGATTTTCGATAAACTTTCGTGCTGAAAGGCGGTTTGACCAAATCGTCGTCGTCCACGTCGCGCGGGTAGTTGTCGACGATGTCACGATTCAAATAGACGGGCGACATGCCTGGCGTTCGATTCTGCTCGACGTACAATTCCGGACGTTGATAATTCCGCAGCTTAATATTGCCTTCAAATGGGTGCGAAAAAAGATGAATGAAACATAGGAAAAAGTAGCAAGCTTGTATATTTAAAAATCTGAAATAAATTGTTTTTCTTGAAATGCGTGTAAATAATAACCGTGGAAAGCAAGCACTGTTTTATATTTATACGATTTTCTGATCAACCATATGTCGCATTGGACTGAAAGTTTGTGAGCATACTAAACTAAGTTTTTTTGACAAAGATTACATTGTAAAAACTTAGAAACGATTTCGATAGCAATACTATTTTTTGTCATTCTACGATTTACAAGTATTTTCTACAAAAAATACTGTAGATCTATGAAAAAACACGACGCGAGATCAATTTGTAGTCATTTCAATATATAATGGCAAATAATACGAGCCAATAAAAATGAGTTCAATTCGCAAAAAATAGTAAGCTTACTACTGTGATCAATAGAAAAAATTTTTCTTCGTTCATCAGCGACAGTTAGACCGACAGAAAATTTTTCAAAAATAACCAGGTGAAGTGCATTTTAGATGTCGACACAGTTGTATTCAGATTAAAAAATGGCTAGGCTTAATTGTGTTTATCGCCCTTCATCATGAAGAAATTAATCTTTTCGATGCAGTATAAAGTATTCCGCTCCGTGAAAATTGTGCGCCAGATGGAACCTACTTTTTTGTTGTCGCTGCATCTGCAACTCGAAAGTGAATCGACTATGACAAAAATAGATTTCGGAAAAATTTACAGTAAGTGACAGTGGACATGCGCAGGTCTTATTATACTACGTACATATTAAAATGACCCCGTAAAAGTAAGTCCAACATGCGAAAATCAGTAAAGCTTTTTACTGTAATAAATAGAAAAATCTTCGTTCATGAGTAGTGAACAGAACAACTGAAAATATCCTATATCCTCCCATAACCTCTTTAAATGGTCGAAATTTCTCGAATAACATTCAGGTGTCAACACAGTTTTCAAATCAAAAGTGGATAAGCATCGTTGTCGTCTTCTATTTTTTTGGCGCCCCCATTGTAATGGAGAAATTGAGCGTTTTTCTGCAGTACAAAGTTTTCAACTGCATGTAAATTCTTCATCAAATGTAATCTACTTTTTTAGTTTTCGCTGCGTCTGTCATTTCAAAGTGAACGGGCTATGGTTTTTCCATAATGAATACGTGTTGTGATTGACCTGCCAACATTTTGATGACCATGAATATGAACGGTCTCAAGAATTATAAAAAGCAGGTTCCAATATTAAGTGTAATACTTACTGTAAAATCAGCTAACGCCAATTCTTGAAAGATATGAAAATTGGCGAATGTTTTAAGTGACAAAAAATACACCTGAAGAGGTTTTTCTCGAAAATTTCTATAAGCATGGTGATGTTTCTTTTTTTTAGGATTTTCTGCTAGATAAGCGCTGAGAATTTTTGAGCTTAACTGACCTAGTTTTTAGGTTTAAATAACGTGCACGATTTTAACGCCAGAACATATTTTTTCTTTTTTCAATAAACTTTTTGTAAATAAAAACAGACTATAATTTCTAAACGCTTTGGAAAAATTCAAAATATACTGAGACGAAAAACGGCTTAAGATTTTACATATACTTCCCAAGTTTTTGCAGAATATGAGATGCAGTTTTACAGTATTTGCTTTTCACAGTTGTTTGCAAAATCATGAAAGTAAAATGTAAAATAATACGAATGTTTGTATAACTTACTGAAATCGTAATCAGTATTATCAGCCGTACTGTAGACCACTTTGGACATCTGTAAAGTGGCGTAGGTTCCATTGTCGACTAAACAGTATGGCGTCAACGGGTGAAAATAATTCAAAATAAGAGTCGACCCGATCCAAGATAATAAAGAAAAAATTAGCATAATTTTTGCTTTCTTGTATTTGTCGGCCAAAAAGCCCCACATCGGAATGCTGGCGAATTCGATGAACGGCCTAACGCCGACCAATAAACTGGCCTGCACGGCGTTCATGCCCAATTGCTTGAAATATATGCTAATTAGGGGAAATAGAGACCCGAAAGCCGCGTAAAAAAATAAATAGAATAATTTCGAGATTAGTAAATCTTGATCAACATCGCCGCAAAATAAATGTACGGCTTCCCGGCGACGGGGTTTCTCTTCATTGGTCTGAAGATTATTAGTGGTCGAATTATTGCTGCTAAAATCGGTCAGTTTTTCGTTGAAAAAGTTTTTGACGTTTTTAAAGCTCGACGCGGCGAAATTCCCGGCATTTTGGTAACTATTTGTTTGATAATCATCGTTGTCCAAAGGTTCATTTTCGGTAGACATTTTTCGTGTCGGTTTACTGTGCTAGAAAAAATGGAAATTTTCACAAAAAAAGTTCTGAGTTCTATGACAGTTTTTGTTTAAGTAGCACTTTTGATTACATCTAAAAAAGGCCCATCTATATTTTCCCGCAAAAAGCAGACGCAGGCAATTTACTTTTGAAATAATAGAGCAATTTCAGTATATATCAAATCGCAAGGTAGATATCGAAATTGCCGATCGATAGAACCCCAATATGTACAAGTATCAACTATGCGCCTTGACGCGAAACGTAAGAAATGCAAGACGCTTACAAAATAGCTGATATCTGCAATACTATGCAACTTTTTCTCGTAAAATATACTTCCACTGAATAGAACTCTTTACGATGTTTCTCGCGTACACCGAAAATGAGAGATTCGTTCGATTTTGATTGTTGCCATCACATGCGACGGATCAAGGACAAAAAGGTATAGGTGGGCCTGTGTGCTACCACAGCTCCTTCAATTCAGTTTTTGCTTCGTACATCAATGGGTCATCCCTACCAAGTCCAAAAATTGTGTACTCGATTTTGAACAAAAATGATCGATGTTATGCACGTTAATTCCATTCGCGAGAATTTCAAGCCTTTACTTGAACATGGGTTTTCCTATCCAACAGTATTTGTAACTCAGTTCATATCAATTTTACTGTCAAGATTTTTCACATAGCTAATACATAAGTCGTTCTCCCCAGCGGACCTTATGTAATCAAAAATTTGCATAAAAGTAGCGTACAATAGTAAAGATGCTTATACCGAATATTAGCAACTACGATTGATAGAAACATGCGGAACATTGAGAATTTGATAGAGAATTTGACTGATGTGTAAAAATTATTCTACATGCTCGCGAGCAGATCTCAGGTCATTACCAATAATCTTAGGGCCGTATCTACAAAGGCGTGTTACGTTAACTCGTGCTAAGGGCTTAACATGAATTAATTAGCTCAGACTTCAGCACGGTTTAGCGCTAACTCGAGCTAAATATAAGTCGGTATTCACAAAGGCATATTAGTTCTATGTTAGCTAGCACGGGTTAAATTTCTCAACACGGTGTTAAAAAAGGGAAAAAGAGAAAAACCGTGCCTGATCTTGGCAAAAAAGTTAGTATAACTGAAATAAAAGGTGTTGCCTCTTGAATTTTTGGCTGATATCTTGTATTTTTTGTGTCAAAATTAAAAATTACGGGTCGTGCAAAATCTCGTGACCCAAATTTTGATCGAAAAGAACTGTATTTTTTATTGGAATGCGTACGTGAATGAATTCATATAATTGAACACAGAAAAAAACAGATTTGAAATCTTTATCTACCAAAGACAAATGCTGGGCGGAAATTGCAGCAGCTTTTTGGGCAAACCCTAAAGTTAAAAATCCTACGAAAGATCAAATGATTATGCGAAGGAAAAGCTTAAAGTCGGTAAGACAGGATTTGAACAAAAAATTTACAGTCCTCCTCAGCTTTTAGGCAAAATATTCGTCTATAATGGCACGCCTTTTTTGCTGAACCTTGGACATCATCAGGCACTAGATTATTTGCATCATTGGGCTCTTGTTGATCTTCGTCTTTATGTATATCGTTATGAAGTTTGCTAAAATTGTAAAGAATAGCACAGGCTACCACAATCACAGCGCACATTTCTGGATTAAAATTCCTTCTTCTGAAAAGGCAGGGAAAACTTCTTTTCCAAAGTCCAAATGTAGTTCAATTGCCATCCTAGTTGATGACTGAGCATAGTTGTAGCAAAGTTCAGCAGCAGTGACTGGATTCGTTAAAGGGGTCATTAAGTAATGAAGGCAGGCGCAGTCCTGGTCCCCAAGAATGTGCAGGCCCCCATACACATTCTGAACTTTCGGATGTAGTTGCGATTCATTGAAAATTCTACATCGTGGGTGCTTCCCTTGTGGCTTGCTACAATATCTCGTATCATCAATCTGTCATCGCACATAACTTGAACATTGATGGAAAAACCATCCTTTCCGATTGTGAAACAATTTGACACGGACACCATCAGGATTTAAAATTTTAATGTGGGTGCAATCAAGGGCTCCTATTACACCTGGAAATCCCCGTTTTTCAAAAAATCTTTGCCGAATTCCTTGAATTTTTTCTGGCTGGGGAAACTTGACAAAATGAGGCTGAAGATCAGCAATGCTGTGTAAAACTGCGTGAACATATCTGGATATTGTTGGTTGGGAAGATCCTCATCTTCTCGCTGGAATTCTCCACTTCCAATGTACTGCAGCGCCAATAGCACCTTGCAAAAAATATGAATTTTGCAGTTTTATACTAAATTCGTCATATATCTGAAACATTTTATTTTCCATATGGCTAAAATCATGGGGTCCGACAAATTGAGGAGAGAGGAAGGTCCCCAACCCCCCTTCCCCAATCATGGATTGCAGATCTTGAACTTTCTCAAATGTGGCAATGCAGTTACTGCTCAATGTCCCAGACACCAGTAAAAAACTGGCACTAGGCCATTCCCGCTGGTGGTCAAGGTCAATGCTCCATAAAACTTGCATTTGATTTGTTGAACTTGCATGAACCATCCTCCGCAGTCTTTTATTAGACAACCTCTAGAAAATTCTTGTTGTATATTGGATGCATTTTTTGTTGTATTATTGATTTCAGCACGCAAAAAAAGCCATTGGGGATTTTAGGTGATGGCAAAGAGCCACAGGGGAGGACCAGCTTCAGAACCCCTAGCGGATATTTTTCTCAAAGTTAGCTGAGTTAATACTGGCTCAATTGGAACGTATTCCGTGCACTGTTGACAGTGGCGTCGGAGAAAGAACAAAATCTGATGTAAGTGGAAAAATAATGTTAAGTCCATTTGGAGAAGATTTGGTGGTAGATGATCAATCCTCCATATCAACAGAGGATACAAAACGTAGGTCATATCATTCAAATTCAACTGCGGTCAAAAGTGAAAAAGTTGTCAAGTACCTTCTATACATAAAACAAACATTTCATGTGCATCTCAAACTGTCAGCTCCATGTGAAATGTTTCCTTTCACATTCTAGATTCAAAGTACGTTCACCCGTCTAGATGTTTGGACCACAACATTTTGTCATTTAGAGTACATTATTTTGATTTCGATAAAATACACAATTTTCGTTTGTTCAAAATAATGTGGAATGTGGGAAATTTCAAGCTTTCCGGCTAATTTTCATGACTTCATATCCAGACAACAGGTTTCAATAAGTTTCAGAAAATTGTTACATTTCATATCATGCTCTGTTTCAGTGCACCTATCTTTTCTTTTCTAGATCCTGATTTAGACAAGCGATCGTTCGGAATAAGTTATATGGGAGGCAGTTCAACTGACCTACCACCCAGAAAAGTGTCAAAATTTGGCGAATTGACTATCATTGTGCAGAAGCAAGAAGAGCTCTCCACGAGGGCTGATTTGCTCAGTCTGCAAAAAGAAGTTATGAAACAGGAACATGAAGCCAAAATGAATCTTTTGCAAAAAGAACTAGAAGCTCCAGTTGCAAAAAAGTTGTATTATGAAGTCAAAATGCAGAAAGTTTGTACAGGCTTTTCTGCCTCTGCTGATCCTTCTGCTGGCCATAATAGTGATGCCACTATTTTTCATGATCCCTCGAACTTCTCAAATTATTTTCGATTGACCTGATTTGGTGTTGGGCATGTGTTTAAATTTTTGATTGATAAAGTTGAATATCAGTGTTACCTGTAAGTAAGGAGGCGTGGGATTGTTCCAGTGCATTACACTTTCCAACCTATCTTTAACATATAAATTAGGTTTTGAGCAGTATGCTTACTTAATTTGTACGGCAGTCGGAATGCTTCATTATTATAAGCATGAAATGGCATAATACTGTCTCTAATCTCTCGAATATTTCGTGGATGACATTCATGCCGAATTGTATTATCCAAAGCATCGATATTGTCAGAAAATTCCAACAAATTCATGTTATTCTTCAATAAAGGACACAGAAAAAACAAACCCATTCCGAAAGTCACTAGCACGACTTTTAAACCTGCTCTTGGCAGAGTTAAGATCTCAAGCTAAAATTTAGCTCGAGTTAGCCTAACACGCCTTTGTGAATACCGAGTTAATATTTGACACGAGTTAAGAGAGATTTTAACACCGTGTTAGTGCTTGTGAATACGGCCCGTAGTCTGTTTTTTTTTAAATGCTTGTAACCAGAAAAAGATGAAATAAAGTATACATTGCTTGTTTAATTACCGCGCATGCACACACTATACTGTATTACAGGAAAAAACGACGCAATTGAAGTTTGACGGAATTCAAGGCTATTTGTCAGGAAAAAAGTTGGAAAGGAGAAAAAAATTTTTGCGCATGGTTCTCATTTAATAAAAAAAATTTGGGAGTTAAGATCGTGAAACAATTGGTGTGCTTTGGAAAGTTGAAATCTCAAAATCAGGCGCATCGTGCTGCAGCACTGGTCATTTGCTCAGCTTTTTCTGCACAGAGCGATTATTTTTTTAGCCGTGCGAAATTTTTTTCGGACATCTCTCGCACTGGACGAAAATTATTTTTAAAAAAGTTATCGAGTTTAGTTAAGAGTTTAGTCACAGTTTACCGCCGCCGGTTAATCGATTCTTAACATACAGTCAACAACGATATTATCTCAGCACGAAATTCTGCATGCGTACTTACTTTCAGCATTTATGCGTTACAAGCATTTGAAAAAAACAGACTTATAGAGATTCAAACTTTGTTGAAATTCAGGCTCCTATAAGTACCTCAGAGAATATTACTGTTGGACGGAAGATCACACGAACAATTTCACATTTCTCAGAAATGTCTTTTAACTCAATGATTTACAGGTTAATTGGTTGGTAAAGGCTGTAACACCGTTATCAATTACACTTACGTAAATTGTAGTGTAAATAAGGTGGACTGGAAGCAACGACTAAGTTTGTTTTTCTTGAAATGCTCCTTGAAAAATGGGAAAACGTGCTTCATATTTTACGATTTTTTGCCAAAACTGTTTCTCGAAATCAAAAAATCAAAAAACCGTAAGTTTTCTTCGTAATTGCATGGACACTTCGAATTATGATTAAATTCTATCGCATGTTATAAGAAGAGAAACTAATATTCCGAAATTTATTACATATTATTTGCTGAAATATCCGCACCCTGATTTAGGTGGCCAAAGGTGTTTTACGTGTTGCTTTGATGATAATAGATAAAAATCTTTTAATCATCACATTTTTCATTTTAAAAACAATAGATTTTTTAACTAGTGCTTAGAAGAAGAAAAATTAACGTATTTGGCAACAAAAACAAAAATTTTGCAGATCCAAATCATTTGGCCCAGAAAATTTCAAGTCTATTTTCTGATTTCCGTAGTTGTGAACAGTTCAGGATCGAAACTAAAGGTGTCAATACTATAGATAGTACTAACATATACGGATAATAGTGATGCATGAATCGATTAAAAGTTGAATATTTGATGAACAAGCAAATAATTAATTTCCACCACAACTTCAGCATAAATGCGCGTTTTGAAAAACTGTGGAGCTCTAGAAACGTCGACGAGGAATATTTGCTTCGAAGTCGAGCTTCCTTGACGCGAAACATCACCAGAACTATTTTACTGTTACAAAGTGCATCACTGTGTAGAGACCGAAATAGTTAGAAAGGATGTTTCCACTGTAGAACTCGCATAGTAAAAACCTCAGGTCATGAAACATCATCTCCGAAGATTCGAGGAAAATACACGGCTATCAAAAAGAAGGGAGCTCCAGAAGCCCATTAAGTATCGATTTTTAGTGACTGCCTCCCTCCTTTGTTATCACAAGAAACTCAGGAGCTCAAAGCAAGCCAAGAACCGAAAAAAGAGAAAAAATGACGGTACACGGGGGAGGAGGTTTGAAAATCGATACGAAAATGAACATTATAGTGGCGTTAAGATATTCTCATAATGGATAAGATAATTGTGGGATTCATAGAAACATGCATTTTTCCTTAAAAAAACATTGCATGACAAAATGTAAAATGATGGTAGAACGATGGATACAGAATACAAGAAGGGCTACTTGGAATATCTTTACCAGATGCAAAAATTCCTTACAATTGAAAAAATTTGTTACCATTTGAAAAAATGTGTACCCCTTCAAACATGATGCACAACATAGTTTCACGATGCATCACAATTTTTTCAAGTGCACTATATTTTTTCCCCGATAATCTTGAAAAAATCAACATGACATCTTGAAAAAACGATGTACAGCACACCAAAGGATGAAAAATTCAGAAACTAGCTAATCAAAAATGTTGTTCCACCTCATTTTACGGGGTGTTTAAAAAAACACTCCCAGACGGACATTTAGATATTTGATTTTTTGCCCGAATATTTTCCAAACTGTGCCAGATATGGGCAAATTTATTGAAACACTACACAAACAATCTCTACAATAGCTTTGATTCACAATGTCCTCCTTTAGCAGCAATAATCAATTTCAAACGTTCACGAAATTCATCAATGGCACAATTAATTTTTTCCCGATTCAAATGTTTCCATGCCCAATGAATTTGCCATTTCAAATGGCTAACGTTTTTGACTTTTATTTGATAGACAAGTTCCTGTAAAGCCTTCCACACGTAATATGTTGGGCACCCTGTTGCTGGGTTTCCCACAAGTAATGATATAAGGACACCAACTCCATGTCTGAAAATTTATGGTTTACCTGATAACTTGTCAATGCATCACAGAGGTTTGAATTTGTAACAAAATTCAAAATATGTAAATGCATGAATTTTTAAAGTGCGGTTCAAAACAGAACTTTTTCTTCTACAGAGTGAGCCAAAAAAGTCCACTGGTGCTGACTTCCATAACTTTCGAACGGATGAAGCTATTTTAATGCGGATTGCTGCATTAGAATGCCATGTTTGTCTTTGTTATAAGGGTCAAATTCTTTCGAAATCACGCAGATTTCCAGGTTACACGCAATGTAAAGTCATGAAGTGCTTGTATCAATATGGGAAAAATTTCGCCAAAATAAAGAGCTTTTGTTTTGAAATCGGAAAAAAGCAAAATCAAAGATAAATCAATTCTGCCATTGATCAGATCGGAAAACGATTAGAGTTATTGGTGAAGCAAAAAGTAGGACACACGAAAACGGTTCTCTTGTAGTAACCAGCTGTTATATGATTCTTATGATTGGATTTATTGTATTTTTCTGTTGTAAAATAAGTTGATTTTACCAATTTTTGTCAATTTTTCAAAATTTATTTGCAAAAAACCGACGTTTTGTATTTTTAGTTCTAGTCAGCCATTATTCTTGCAATCTGGCTGAAACTTTGCAGTTTTTATACCAGATGATTCTTATCGACATCAGCAAACCGCATTGAAAAAGCTTAAGTTACTTGAAGCTATGGAATGGTACCGGTCGCTTTTTTTGGCTCACCCTGTATAAAAAACGGGAAAAATGTTCATGAAACTTCTACTTCCTGAAGAAATAATTGACCCAAATAACAATGTCATCCTCCAAGCTTGAAAACAATTTCGATTTCAAGTTGTGCCTCTCAGAATTTTATGGTCAGAGCTCCGAGTGCCTTCTGCGTTTCTTACTTTATTGATAATAGTAGTAATGTATATCCTTCCAAGGGGTATGCTTAAGCATACACGTACGTTATAACATAGGAAGTGGCCGGAGCTACAGTGGGTGGGGCATTACGCCATCTCCTGTTACAGTAGGGTATTATGCAATCTCCTGTTACAGTAGGGTATTACATAATTTCATGTTACAGGTTACATAATTTCATGCTACAGTATGGTTATGCAACCTCTTGCGAGGTATTGTGCAATATTTGTCTATAAGTGGTACTAATTTTAAATGTACAGTAAGTTGTAATCTTAAAATTTAAAAATTTAAACCCTGAATAGTTAAATCGAGAGCACTTTGGAGTGAGCATTTACACATCCGTTAACCATAATTTGGCGTCTGTAAGGATTTTTTATCTGTTTCATGCAAAATGATCATTTTTATGTACCAATGCTGGTCAGAAGTTGAACAGTTGTAGCGATTTCTTTGCTACACAACCAGGATTTTTGACAGAAGTTCTGATAACCACAATAAATATGGTGATCAAAACATCACTAACGAGAAAAACTACAATATTCAAGGGCTAAGGCAATTAGTGTGTCGTGCTAACGGTGCTGATGGTCTAAATTCTAAAAAAAAGTGATGCTTTAAAAATTTTTAGTTTATTTGCAAGCCAAGTCACTTAGAATCCTTGAAAAGAAGTACAAAGTTGAAAAATAACAGGTGTTTATTTAAAAAAATTGACTTCTGCTTATGTCGTCAACATAAATACAGTGACTGAAATTTCAAAAATTTGATGGAAGCATGTGTTAGCAGCGTTTTTATGAAGTGATCTAAATGTGCTCTATTATTTATCAATATTCTTTTAAATTTTGCAAACTTTTTGCCAATTTTTGCTTAAACCCGATTTTCATAACATCTCAGTCGTTCTTATCGTGAAAGTAATAAAAACCGTGGGACTTTTGGGTAAGAGACGGAAAAATTCGGCAGTAGCCAGCACGTGAAGTAAAATCTACATCGTCGAGATTAAAAACGGAATGTTTGACATTTTCCTGAAAAGCCCAAAAAAATAAAATTTTGCATGAAAAATCAATATGTCCATCGAATTGCCCGTGCAAAATAACCCTCCCTCCTCTGCCATCCCCCTCTGGTAAAAACCAAGGGTGCCCTCCGCCATCCGTGACCTCAGAAATCCACTTTGAAGGGTTCCCATATATAATATATAAAGACGTGGAGGAACGCCTTTGATCGGCCAGTTTCAGAAATGTGCCACCCATCTTGATTTTTGTCAAGATGTTATCTTATTTTTTTTCGAGATGCCACCATGCCATCTTGATTTTTTTCCAAGATCATCATGAGAAAAATGCGATGCATTTAAAAAAATTGCGATGCACTTGAAAAAAGCCGAACATCGGAAAACTCTCACATCCTGATTTTTTGTGATGCATCTTGAAACTTTTACGAAGCATCTTGAAAAAAATAATGCGCATCATGTTTGAAGGTAACGATTTTTTAGGTGGTAATAAATTTTTTCAAGTAGTAACACATTTTTTCGGGTATTAACGAGTTTTTTCAAGCAGCCCTTCTTTCATTCCGTGCAAATAACAAAAATTGATAATCTGCAAAGATCTAGAAATTTTTTGCATTTTTTGGATGTTTTTAATAAAATTAACTTAAAAAGTTTCTGTAAAATTGGCGAATTTTCAAAAACGTGATGAAAATGATTTTCCGTAGAGATTTAAAAGTTTTTCGAAATTGTTATATGTTTCAACGAAATCTAACAAATATTTACAAGAATTGAGGAAATTTATTAGAGATTTGATGACATTTCAGGATAAATTTTATTTCAATTTTTTCGAACTGGTCAATGACAAAATTGATTTTGCTTTTTTCCAATTTCAAAACAAAAGCTCTTGATTTTGGTGATATTTCGCCCATATTGGAACAAGAAGTTGATGACTTTAAATTACATGTGAGTTATAACTCTGTGTGATTTTTAAAGTATTACTGTGTGCAAATAGCTTTACAAAACTTTTTACACTATAAGACTTTTACTTCAATTTTATAACATCTTCTTTTTGAAAAATGACCACTTTCATGAAATTCCTATTTGTATAGAAACCATAAATGCTAGGAAATAAAATTTGTCCTTTTAACTAAGACATACAGGGAACTCTTATGCAACAATTCACACAAAGAAAGCTCCATCCATTCTGAAGTTATGAAAGTCAGCACCACTCCCCTTTTTTGGCTCATCCTGTATTCGCTCATTCTCTTAAAGCTCTAAAAGTAGAAATTTTCGAACCAATCTCATAATTCAACAAGTTATGCGCCCTTATTCCCTTTTCTCAATTTGAACCATTTCTCAAATGTGTCCCAAGTCCCCAAAATTGCTCATTTTCTACATAGGAACTCTTTCCCTTTCCCCAGTCTCTCTTGTACTTGGTACATGATAAACATGTTGTAGATAAATTTGCCCTTCAAATCTACTTCTCTGTTCAAATTCCTGCATGCATCCTATGTAATAGGAATAGGACTTTCTTTAGGTTTATGTTCTGAACTTTCAGTAGCCATTCATCTCAATTTCGCCTTACCCTGACCTCCAACACTCTGAGAGCAGATCTTGGAAGACATTCCCAAATTTCTTCAGTGTGCATCTTTCTAACCATTTTTATCTCTTTCAATTGCTTCACATTTTTGTTCTTTTAGGCTTAACTGTTATTTCAAGCTTTACTTTTTGCTTTAAATTTTTTGCTTCAAACAAACACTTTTTGAATTGTCACATGGCTCAACCAGCCATAAGTGTTGAGATGTTGCCCATGCCTATTTCACACCTACTTCCCCCTGTGGCTGTTAATCTTAATGTGCCACCACCCAACCTGAAATCATCCATTTTTATCAATGCTCAGGAAAGATACATTTGATGGGCCAAAACATGCAGACACAAAAATGACACCACTTTCTTTGCAGATGGTGAGTTGCATGCATTTTTTAAATAAATTTTGGTCATGTGCATGTTGCTTTTCTTGATCTTTCTGGAATGGGTTTCTGACTGTGCTCGTCTTGCTTCTGACTGCCCTGTGCCAACAAGACTTCCAGTGGTCAGTTGCCACTGATCTGATCAATTTTTATTCCTTGGCCTAGATCGTGCAATGTCTGATGCTCGTGCTGGAGACTGCTTCGAAAGTTGACCTTTTCATAACTTTGGTATCAAGGTACCATCCACCCACAAATTGAGAAAATTTCACTTTTCTTACAAATTCTTAAAATAAAAATTCATCAAATTCAAAAAACATTTTCTCCTATTTTCAGCCCCAAAAATTATATTTTCAAGTTCATCACTCTTGCCCCTCCTTTGAGTTTTGCTCTCAGCTCCTCTTTTCCTCATCATTTGATATTGTTTATTTTGACTCTTAATTGTTTTAGAGAACAATGCACAGTAAGAGACCTCAAACAGTGGTTTGTATCAATGTTTGCCCACCCCCCAAAACTCCATTGTCAAACCAGAATTTGTCCACCCTGGCCACCTGGATCTTGTATTGGGTGTGATTCAGAGACCAAACTTCCTTTAGAGGTTGTACAACTATCAGCTCTGACACCAAACCGATTATCACATTGGACTTTCAACCCTCCCCAGATATATCCAGCTCGTCTACCCGAGCAGCCAAGCTCTCATTTTTCAAGCTTTGGTAGCTATACTGGAAGACTGGACTGTCTTTTTCATGCATTGAAAGCAATAACAACTGGAAGACCCTCCACTCCCTTGTTGGACTCACCTTTCCAATGGTGAGACAGAAAAGATGGTACAGTAATCCTCTAGATCCTGCACATTGATATCTCCCATTTTATCACCTGCATCAAAAAGAACTCCACCCTTTTCGAGAATGCCGGCCTCATCAGCTTTATGCCAGAACACCACAGTCTTAAAGCTGCTATGTCTTGCATGTTGGCTTGTAACATCATTTGGTACACCCACAACCACAATTTCTCTCACACCCTCACTTCCTTCTCCTTTCCATCCAATCATGAATTGATGGACAAGAAACTCCTCTGCTGGCCTTAATGCCCCCTACCCCATCATGCTATAAGCTTCCTAGGTGAAGTTTTCTCTGCTGCCCAACTTTTCCCCTATGACACCTTTGACCCCCAAAATCATCAATAATGTGGCTAGAGCACTTGTCAACATGAGTCTGGATGAAGACTCTAAAATTCCTGAAGGCTACAACATTACTGTCAGCACCACGCTGTCCAAGGAATTCTCACTGATAGTGATGAGAGAGCAAGTGTTGTACACCTACTACCTCATGTTTTCCTTCACCCAATTACTGATCATGGTTGTAAAATGTGTCCGGCCACATAAATCAAAGCTCCTTACTAAACTTCATTGTGTCCCTTACTCTTCTCCTCTTCAAAAAGTCAAGAAACCCAAGCAAAAGCACCAAACTACCTCCTTCTCCATTGACACTGATTCAGTGGAAAAATCCCCCAAAATCTTTGACAACCTCATTAAACTCCAACAGACAGTACCTTTGGCAATCATCATGATAAATAGCATGGCTGCTGATTTAAATCATATCTTGGGTGCACCTCTGTCTGTTCATTGCCTTACTAAGGTTTTGCATTCATGAAACTGAACCGGTCCCCCATACTCATCCTTACACCAAGTGTAAAGTTAAGGACCAACCAAAGCATGGCTGCAACTACAATGATTAATTTGGGCCAAAAACAGACAAAAAAAATATGAATTAAGATTTTGAACATAATGAAAGCAAAGACACATTCTAATATTCAGAAAAATGGGACATCACACTCCTTGCGACACTGAACTCACAAACCCTGGTGTAGCCAGTGTCCCCTTGAAGAGGATCCATGGTTTCCCATCCTATGAAAATAACTGTATCACCCATCCCCATTTTGGGAAACTTTTGTCCTCATTGGCAGAGATGGAAACCTTACACTACAATCATTTCCATTTTCTGCATTTTGATCTTTGAGGCAATCTGCTGCAAGGGAGGAGGGGTGTTGTAGTGTACTTTTCGGTTTTAACCCTCCCCCATTTACACTTTCTTGCATTTTACAAGCATGGAGATGGGTGTTCCACTACCATATTGCCTGAAACACTGGATTGGTCAAAATTACTGTAGTTGAGTTCAGTAGTGTCAGTGATTATTATGGTTCATTTTATATATTTATTTTTCTTACTCCTCCATTCTCTTCACAACTAACGCCCCAGAGGCCAACTGGTACAAGACATTCTTTATACAGTAGACAGAGAACTCGCCTCCATTTTTTGCAATTTGGCAAATTGGGATAAATATCCAAAATACTTTTCATTTTTCAGTGTGTTTTTTTGTCAGAGTTCTTGCATCCATAATGTCATGCATTCCTCTGCCCAACACAGGTAAGAGCCTATTTGTTAAGGCCTTAACCTCTTGGAATAATATTCTGTTTCAAACTTCTTGGTTCATACATTCTTGGTCTTCTGAATCATTTAATATTTTTTTTGTGGATCATCAAATAAACAAAATGCAGTAATTTTGAAAAAGTATCCAAATTATCATTTCTTTGTTGGGTTGACAAAAGAAAACAACTACAAAAATGCTCAAATACCACTGAGCTACGAGTCCTATGTACCCACTTTTGGTCCATGAAAATCTAATCAAATTTTCGAGTCCTTTCATTATCATAGTGATGGGTAACTCATTTGGTGAAACTGAACAGTCGTAAATTATGAAAAACTGTTGCTCATTGTAACACTCATAACTCATGGGCCCATACTCATAAACTTTATTTTTTGTGAAACAGCCACACATAGCACTTCTAGATTCGTAATTCCTTGCTCATAAACTCTGATTTTTGGGGAGATGGCCATTCGTAGCTCTCTTAACACAGGACTGGTAAGTCATGATATTTTACTCTTAATACATAGTTTTGTGGTGAAACCACGCCCTGTTGTTTCCCAAAAGCACAAGACCTTTTATCACAATCTCCAGGCATTTGGCTTCCTTATCATATTGGTTTTGCTTGTGGTTCCAGCTTTTTTGAGAGTTTCACAAATATTTTGATAAAGATTAAGGTAAGATTGTGTGAGAATATACATGTTATAATTTAAGGGAAGGATGAGGCCCTTTGTGCACTTGTAATTAAAGTTCATGCCAGGCCTATTACTGTACAGCAATTTTAAAGGGGAAAGATGAGTGGAAGTATGGGGGTGGAATTATAGGCAAAAACAGTTTATGCAATGATAATCGTTTGCAGGAGAATGACTGACTCATAGAGAGTACTGTGCCATGATTCTACTGAACTTCCTCCAATCATTCAACATTTTCAGATGCCGAAACTGGATATGCACTTTGCACCTATACTGGCTCAGCCTTACTACTATTCTAGTTATAAATGACAAAAGGATTATAAATTCTATTGTACAAAAACTTACCACTGCGAATCACCCTTTCACATTGTTCAGGATGAGTGTCATGACAGACAACAGGAAAGATGACTGCTTGAGACAGCAACAAAAATGAGAACTGAATTTTATCATAAACCTTCTGTGAGTGTGATCTTCCATGTCGTGAACTTTCAGACAACTTTGAACTCCAAAATGATGCTTTCTTGTTAATTTCTTTGTAAAACCCACGAGTTTACATTGTAGATGATTGGTGCCCTACTGCACTCCTCCCCCTTTGACCTAGATCACCTTAAGCCATTCAAATTTTCTCTCTTCAGGAGCAAGCAGTTTTAGCTGTGTTATTGTTGGACTTTGCATTACAAAGCAACAGTTACAGCATTTTAACATTGCTGTTCTGATCGATTGCAGAGTCTGAAACCAATCTAGTGGCATACAATTTTTGGTAGGGCTTTTGGACATGTAAATGGTCTTCATAGTAGGGTAGTTCAACCCATTTTAGCATCGTTTCTTCTCTTCAGCTCAGACATAGATGATCTTTCTTGTTTTGGCGGACCTTTTCATTTGACTTTGGCAGCAATCTGATAATGGCAAAAAATTTACAAAACATAGTTGAGCAAAAACTGAAAAAGACACAACAATTTAGACGAGATTTCAACAACAGGGTGATTCACAACAAAATAATATTAGTTAAATTTCGACCAAAAATATATTAGAACTTGAGTAAGAAATATAGAATTTTTGGTAATGTTGATGAGCATAGTGCTAGTGCATGTTTTTTTCAGAACGGAAGGTGCAGGGATCTTTTCGAGCTTTCGGAATGGCAGTCTCAATGTTTCACAAAGCCTGAGGTAGGCGTTTTAAGTGAAACAATGGCAGCACTTTCAAAAATGTAGGTCTTTTTGTATACGGAACAAAATATTTCTACAGAATGTATTGCCAAGGCTGAAATTTGAACAGAATCTATTATTATGACAAGAGTCTTTGAATTCCAATGACCAGAGTCTATTATTTTCAATGACTAGAGTCTATTATTTTGATGACCAGACACTTTAGCTACAGAGGCATCAGTATTTTAAAATGGAATTTTTGGTCACAGAGGTGTCAGATCAAAACATTTGCAGCAAAATCAACGTTTGATTAAATCTTTGGCCCATTCTATTACATTGTGAATGATAAGCCATAGTGTTGATTTTTCGAACTTTCAGAAGATTTGCAATATCTTTCATCAAAATCGAAGTGAAACCTGCACCCTGATCTGATAGCAGGTATTTCGGGCTTCTGTGCACCAAAATTACATTATTAACAAAACTTTCAATGATGGTGGCTGCTTTTTGATCAGGGATCAAATGAGCATTTACCCATTTGGTAAAATATTCTTGATAAACTATGACTTATGATTTTTTTCCACTGAGAGGAGATATGTTTACAATATTGGTCATGATGATTTCGAACAGTTTGGCTTAATCAGCAAAAGGGGAGGTAGTTTCAGCAACTGAGAAGTTGTTTGCTGACATGTTTTGCAGGTTTTTATCCATTTTATTATCTACTATTCCATCTTCAGCCATCAAAATTGCTGTCAGATTATTGCAGTAGTGTGAGTATGACCCTGATAACTCAAAATCTTTGCACTGTGGAATTGATAGAGAATGCTTTTGATTAGAATAGTCAGAACTACTATCGCAGAAACTGTATTAGCTTGTTTTCAAAGGTTGGTACAAAAATTCGTTTTTGGTATGGAATGCAGAGGAAATCGTAGAAATTTGTTTCTCCTTTAGAATGTTCAGAAGTTTTGTGATATACGGATCATTTCTCTGCACTTCATGAATTTCTTTGAGTGTTTCTAACATAACAAGACTTTTTTCAGGTTGTTGTAAGTCTTCTTCGATCATAGGCAGTTTATCCTGAGAAGGAAGTTTGATGTTTTCTTCTTCTTTTTGAGTCATTGATCTAGTTACTACAGTGACAGTTTTCTTCAGTTTGCAAAATGTCGGTCTGAATATTTCATTTGCCACTTCTTTGTTAGACATCGATTTTGGTTTAGAATGAGTTTCATTTTGTGACAGAAAGTCAGTGCAAGTGTTTTCTTTTCAATTCATGTATTCAATGCAATAGTCATAGTCTTGAAGTTTTATAGTGAATTTTTGAAGTCCCAAATTTTGATGCTTTTCTTCTTTAATCCATTACAGAGGTTTATGGTCAGTTCTGGCCATTACTTTTTGACCATAGACATAGTTTCTATACCAATGAAAAGCTTCTATGATACCGAGACATTGAAGTTCAGTCCTGCTGTAACAAATTTCAATGTAGGAGAGAACTCTACTGTTGTAGGCAATTACCCACGGATCATTTTCGTTTTCTTGATAAAATATTGCGCTGATAGCAGTTGTGCTAACATCAGTCTGAATGATGAATTTCGATTTTTCATGGTCATAGATGGGATATCTCAAAGAAAGTCTCAAAGTTGGGGCTGCTTTGATCTGATCCGAAGCTGTTAGATGTTCTTTGATTCTGTATTTGGTATCCTTTCCTAGGAGTTAATACAACAGTTGCTAATAGGTGGCAAGATTTGGTATGAATCATCTACACCAATGGACTAAGCCCAAAAAACTTTGAAGATCCTTTATGGTTTTCAGCATTTCATAGTTTATGATCATGTAGACTTTTTCAGGATCAGGCGAGATGCCTTCTTCATTCAGCAAATGCCCAATAAATTTCACTTGTTCTGTTACGAATTCTTCACAATTATCGAGTACCAACATTAGATTCACATCATGAAGAGCTTTGAAAATCAATTGAATATGTTCTAGATGGTTGTTATAAGTTTGCTAAAAAACTATTATATCATCAATGTAGACAAGACAAATTTTCCAGGTGTAAGGATGTAGAATCTGTTCCATAATTCTCCGAAATTTGGTGGGAGCATTATTCAAACGAAAAGATAGAACTCTGTATCTGAACAAGTCTTCTTGGCTGACAAAAGTCATTTTATCATGTGAAGCAATGTCTAAAGGGATTTGCAAATGCCCTGCTTTCAAGTCTAAAGTCTAGAAAAATTGGGGGTTTCCCAAAACATCTCAGTAGTCATGGATTTGCAGAATCAGAAATTTATCACTTGGCATTACTTTGTTTATTTCTCCATAGTAGACAATGGGTCGCCAACTTCCATCTTTTTTAGTTATGAGAAACATGGGGGCAGCAAACAGATATTGCAAAGGTTCTATGAGACCTTTTTCAAGCATTTCTTAAATTTCTTGGTGAACCATCAGCCTTTATTCTATCGATGCATAATAGCAGTTTTTCAAAACTGGCTTAGCATTGCTGGTGTCTATGGAGACTGTTAACTCATGAGTTAGAGTAGGGTAATCTCCAGGGAGACTGAAAAGATAGGGATATTGTTTCATAACTTTGGTAGGGATTTTCTTGCCTTGTTGATTGATACTTGATTTTTTAGTCATTTTTCCAACAGCTATTTGAAGTTTTTCTTCTTCCGATTAAGTCCAGTGATCATTTATCAGCACAACTGGTTCATGATCTTCTTCTTCTTGGTCCATTAGCAAGGCCATAGTTTTTTTTGGTTCTTTGAGTTTGAATTTAACCTCAAAGATGAGCTGGTTATTATTGATGAATAATAGCAAACATTTTCTTTCAATTATATTAATGATCCCTAGTTCTATCAAATATTCACAATTTTCTATACTGAAGTTCACAGGCTTAACTGTAATTTTTTTGAGGTTATCACTTGTGAAAGGGTAGACCTTTCTGTTGACCCCAGTGTGACAATTTGGTTGTAGCATGATGAGATATTAATAATCAGTAGCAATATGTCGATTTTCAGGATTTGAGTTTGATTTTGTTCTGTGGAAGTATTGGAGAGAACTTCATCGCAGGGTGCTTTTCTGATCAGTTTCAAAACAAAGTTTAGTTCTTGCTGGATGTCTCCAGTTTTAATGAAATTTTCACAAAAGTTGATTATGGCTTCTATGCTAGGATGCAGTAAGAAATCAGTTCCTAGGAGGCATTGCTCTCTGGTAGTAAGAAGTATCCAACATCATGCTGGATGTGTTCCAAAAGACGAGTTTATTTTGAAAATTATCAGCCCTCAGGCATCAATGATAGCACCATCGGTGACTTTTATCTGAGTGGATGTTTCTAGCAAATCGTAGTCAATCTCCAAAGAGCATTGACCTAGATGTGAGGAGATGATTGAACATTGGGCGCCAGTATAAATTAATACTTTGGCTTTGATTTTTCCGATTTCAGCATCAATGTGAAAAACACACTCAGGAGCATAAAGGCTCAAAAGTTTGATATCTTTCTGTGAACATTCTTCGATATTCGACAAATGCTAGATCTTGCGATCAATGGTACAGTAAAGTTTTTGATAGTGAACTGGGTGATTCCAGGAGCACTAAAAAAGTTTGTAGCCTTCGATGTTTCAGTCGGCTTGAGCATATTAGCCGTGCAAGTTGTCAGTTTCATCCCTATGAAAGTTTTAGGCAGTTGACACCCCATTTCAGTTTCCGATGGCACAATTTGTTGGGATGGTAGCAATGAAGTTTGTTGAGTCTGTGCAGACTGTGAACTGTTCATGAGGTAAAAGTAATAATAGTATTTTTGCCTAATGCCATTTGGAATTACACAGAGAAATATTCACTATCTCTCTCTGATAGTTTTGGTTATCGTAATTGTAGAATTGGTTATTTCAGTCAAAATTTTGGTTTTGATTTAGCATGTAATAATGCATATTTTGTTGAAAACGAGGACACCAATTATTATTTTGTGATTGCCGATAAAATTGCTGTTGCTGATCAGTTTGCAGATTCAACTGGTTGCATTGCGAGCTATCATGTTTACACTGACCATGATAGGTACAGCATTTCGGGGTATAATCATGTGACTGATTTTGTTGGAAATTTTGATTTTGAGATAGGTCCCTGGGAGGAGCATATCTTTTATTTCGATAGTTTGGACTATTCATCCCATCAGAGCAAATATTTCAGAATCGACAATTTTTGGAGTTATCTTGTGAGTTTTTGCACATTTCTAGTTTTTCTAGAAGCCATTTTATATTTTCTTCCATGTTGGGGATCGTAGGATTTTGATTTTCCTGAAAGCAAACAGTATTTCTTTGACACGAATCATCTCTATTTCTGTTTCTCAAATCATCTCTAAATCGCAGATATTCCATCAAATTCTAGTTTAGAAATGATTTGTTTATTCACTCATTGCACCTTTTGGACTCTTGCAACCACAGTTGCCAAGTCGGTAATCATTTCTAAGCTACTCGTGTCAATTGATACTCACTAGATTCCCAGCATTTTCCAGAGAAAAGTTGTGATAATTTTTCTGTGGCAAAACTGAGCATTTTGGTCATAGTACAGCAGGTGTACGTATGTGCTAACTCCATTTAAAAATGGGAACGGATCTTAAGTTTTAAAAAGAGTGATAGACTGTAGCTCACGTTGGAGCTTATCTTGGTCGCAATTCAGAGCATTCATGCGCATCAAAATATGTTTCACTTCTTCTTAGGTTTGGATATCTCGAATGGTGTTCAGGGCACCCTGGCATGTCAATTGATGCAAAGTATGAAGTTTCACATATTCTAGACCAAATTCGTTTTTGAGTGCAATGAACAATTTTAAAACTCATTTATTATGGGTCGAGTTATCTAATTTTTTGTGGCACAATTTTCTTACAGATGATCTTGATTCTCACTTCATCATTGGCAAATGATCTATTTACCTGAGAAGGTGGAATAGATGGAAATTTTATTTGTGAGCTCTGCACATTTAGCACATTACATCAGTCATATGATTGAGTGAGGATGATTGGATCATCATCATCATTGATTATGCCCCAAAAGCTTACTTGACTCTTTCTATCACTGATGATATTATTTGGTCTTGACGATTTTGGCAATTGAATTAGAGCATGATAGGTTGTATGTTTGATATTATTTTCGATTTCTTTCATACGTTTTTCGTTTTTCCCTTTCAATTCTTCCATTTGAAGTTTATACTGCTCAAGGAGCTGTCATTGTTGCATTGCTAGTATGATGATTTTGTTTAACGGGTTAGTAGCATCCCCTTATAAATTTATGTTCTCAGCATCACATTTTTGCATTACATCAATATATGCATCATTATCGAACATTTTGAACATCAGTTTCCTTCAGTTTCAGTTTGAGAAAATTGAATTTATGTTTTGGGTTAAATTTTCAACGATTTTCTACAATAGTGATCACTTGCTTTTTGTGGTGCAGAAGTTTGAGGATAGTCAAAATAATTATTATTGGTTTCATCGAACAATGGAAATTTTTCATTTAAGGTTTGCTGTGCATCAAAACTTTCAAAATTACAATCTTCTGGAATCACTAATTTTTTATAGAAGCCTTTATCCTAGCCCTTAGTGGTACAGTGACGCGAATGATTTTCTGCCATTTTTCAGGATGATTTCAATATTATTTTGGAATTCTCGATTTTCACAAATCTCAACACTTTCTCAACCTTTGAAGGAACTGGTACAGTTACCAAATTGTCCCATTATTTTACATAAGTTTGCATAACTGAAATAGAACACATGCAGAATGCAGGAAATTGTATCATGTACATGCATGCAGAATGCAGATGAGACGGGACACATGGAGTGTCTTACGGTATTTACGCAATGATAATAGAATGCAGGAGAGTGACTGGCTCATAGAGAGCACTGTGTCATGATTCTATGGAACTCCCCCTACCCATTCAATGTTTTCAGATGCCGAAACTCACTATGCACTTAGCACATATACTGGCTTGGCCTTACTACTTTAGTTATAAATGACAAAAGGATTATAAATTTCATTGTACAAAAACTTACCACTGTGAATCGCCCTTTCACAATGTTCATGATGAGTGTTGCGATAGACAACAGGAAAGGAGACCACTCAAGATGGCTACAAAAATGAGAACTGAACTTTAACACAAACCTTTTTGCAAGTGTAATCTTTGATTTTGTGAATGTTTGGACAAGTTCGAACTCTGAAATAATGCTTTCTTGCAAATCTCTTTGAAAAATTAATGAGTTTGCACTGTAGATAATCAGTGCCCTACTACAGGATGGGCAAAAATAAGGATAGAGTAATTTAAAGAAGTTTCCTGAGGAGGATGAGGAAGAATAGTACAAATTAGAAGATTTATCCATCATAGCATCAATGGTGACGGATATGGAAGCAGGTTGGAATTGTTGGATTTTTGTTGGGCTGCTTCTCCTCAAGCTCCTTGAGGAGTCACATATTATTTTCTTCAATTTCTCTGGTTCTATCTTGGACCAGGCCAAGAATTTTGCTGATGGTGGCTGTGGTGGGGATATTTTTCTGAATTTTAGCAGTCACTTCAGCCAGGGCATTTAAGTACTGTTGGGCTTCAACATGAAAGTACTTCAACTCTGCCATGCATCACTATTGATGCATTGCAAAAGACCTCTTTTATTATGTTGGCATTGGGGTATGAAAATGGAAGAGGGGTTTTGAGAAAAACTAGAATCAGATTGGTAGGCAGTACTTCTGTTTCGGTTATTATTGGGAGGAGCATGACATGAAAGTGATGGCTGATTTTGAGGAGGAATATTGGCTTGAGATCTAGTAGCTTTAGCCAAAGCAGGTGCATATGTATGGCTGCACTAGTTACTGACTGAGGCAGCAAGGCCAAAAAACATTATTGGTAGCAGGGGTACTTGGATTGGAGTTCAGAATATTTACTACATCAGGGGATCGGGAAGAGGAATCATGGATAGTATGTGTGGGAATAGCCAGTGTTAAGCTGACCAACAGCTGGGCCTGATCTGCAGAGTCCTGCTAACTGGATCTCACTTGTGAAGATGTAGGATCTAGCACAGTGCTAGTGGGGTATGTAGGGTATGGAGGGTATGGAGGATTTTTTTTTTGAATTTGTTAGCACCTTATAAAAACTAGGGACATATGCCAGAGCAGTATATCTGCAAGGTCTAGCATCCAGAATTCAAGAATACTTGGAAAGTAGGCCAGAAACTTAAATGAACTGAAATGGATCATGAATGTTTATATATGAAAAATTTGGGACTCTTGTTTATTTGGTGATCCACCAAAAAATATAGCATGATTTAGAACCCAAGAAATTTGAAGCAGGATCTGATTCCAAGAGATTCAGACCTTCACAAGTGGGCTCTTACCTATGTTGGGCAAAGGAAATGGTGATTTCACAGCTCAATTTGATAAATCTTCCAATTTCATAAATTGAGATTATAGTGGCTAAAACAGAGATGAGTTCTGTGTTTGCTGCATTTAAGCTGTTTTACAATGGCCGGGTTATGGGGTCTTAGTTGTGAGAGGGCAGAGGAGTAACGAAAATTAACATAAAATGAACAAAAATAATCACTGAAAACTACTCCACACACAGCACCAAAATTAACCACAGTAATTTCAGTGGATCTAGTATTTCATGCAATACCATAGTCGAATGCTACTATCATTAGTTGCAAAAAGCAAGAAAGTGTAAATGGGGGGTTGAAACCAAATGTACACTACAACAAGACTAGCTGAAGTCAGCATTTCTGTGTCTATGCTATGATTCACTGTTTTATGTCAGCTGTCAGAATGTGAAATTCACATTGAGTAAATAACTGTAAATGCTTATTTTTTGGGAAAGGTAGCCTTTCATACTCTGAAATTATGGTAAAAGCATGCACATTTTTGGGCATTGCTGCAGCCAAAATTGATTCTGATCAGAAATATCATCATTTTCCAGTTTTTTATCATGTGGTTTAGAAACTTTGCTGAAAAATCCTACTAGAGCTAGAACAATGACACTTTCAGTTTTTATCAATATCACTGTGCCATGCAAAGTCTAGCAATTTATTGGTTTTATGATAAACCCAGGTCAGCCTGGTAAGAGTCATGGACTGACCTGCTGCATAGTCAAGTATCACAGGATTCTTACCCCTTTCCACTAACCCCTTCCATCTATGGGCTAAGCATGTCTCTATACTCGTTCAAAGTCATTTCATACCTCCTGTGGTCTTGAGTTTATCAAGGAAACCCACCTACTCTCAATCTCATGCCCTGAGAGTTATAATTCGGCCTGCATACAGAAGCCACAAAATGAAAGAGCTCGAACACTGAACCCTATTTATAAGAAATCATCAGCATCACACTGATAAGTGATCAAAAGTAAAATAGATTACCAAACTCTTTGTGGGATTTGGAAGCCATTTAATCCACAGTGTGGAGACAAGTAAACAATGAGAATTATCAAGCTTGATGCACAAAAAAGTAATTTGTCCATTATGGTGCAAAAGTTTTTCATTTATATTGTTTCTTAGTTTATGCAAAACTTTCTCTACTAAACACAGAAATCTGAGTAGATCATATCATAATTAGACGAAGGATGGAAAAGAAAGATTGGTCCTTAAGTTGTATGAGTGACAAGCTTATACAATAGATTATATGATGTGATGTGTTACAGATTTTGAAAGTGTATGATACCCACCAGTTTTTTTGCATCTTTCTTCATTTGATGCATGTTCCTTGTTGTGGTAATCAATAAACTTGCTTGAACTGATTTTGATACACAACAACTGCAATCCTGAAAGCCATCTTTGAAAGATGTGAAAATTTTTCTTTGTTGACATTTACCACTTTATGACGGCTTTTATGGCACAAGAATTGCAAAATAAATTGACCACCAAAGCATTGATAGTTGAGGGCAGTAGCAGTAATATTTTTCATACCATGTCCAATAAAGTATGCACAAAAATTGTCCAAAAAATTTCTTCCTTTGAAAATTCACTCATAGTTCTGCAAAGGTTGTAGTAACTAATGTCACCATGATGGAACTGGTTAGAAACTGTGTTGGGAACACCTAAGTTTGGTTCATGCTCCACTCCTTGTCTATTTTTTCAAAAAATTTTTTCTCTGCTGTCTCAGAATCATAAAAAACAATGCAAGTTAGTAATTCCACTTCATCAATGGATGACTCAGGATCCAAAGTATCATTAATATTGACCTGAATTTCATTTTCCTTATTCACTTCTGGCTGCATGTAACACAGATGGTCTGCAAACAAAGAAAATATTTTATACTTTTGAAATTTAATTAT
>CAWUHX010000273.1:178732-276070 GCA_963922205.1 Romanomermis culicivorax
GGACACTTCGAATTATGATTAAATTCTATCGCATGTTATAAGAAGAGAAACTAATATTCCGAAATTTATTACATATTATTTTGCTGAAATATCCGCACCCTGATTTAGGTGGCCAAAGGTGTTTTACGTGTTGCTTTGATGATAATAGATAAAAATCTTTTAATCATCACATTTTTCATTTTAAAAACAATAGATTTTTTAACTAGTGCTTGGAAGAAGAAAAATTAACGTATGTGGCAACAAAAACAAAAATTTTGCAGATCCAAATCATTTGGCCCAGAAAATTTCAAGTCTATTTTCTGATTTCCGTAGTTGTGAACAGTTCAGGATCGAAAACTAAAGGGTGTCAATACTATAGATAGTACTAACATATACGGATAATAGTGATGCATGAATCGATTAAAAGTTGAATATTTGAATGAACAAGCAAATAATTAATTTCCACCACAACTTCAGCATAAATGCGCGTTTTGAAAAACTGTGGAGCTCTAGAAACGTCGACGAGGAATATTTGCTTCGAAGTCGAGCTTCCTTGACGCGAAACATCACCAGAACTATTTTACTGTTACAAAGTGCATCACTGTGTAGAGACCGAAATAGTTAGAAAGGATGTTTCCACTGTAGAACTCGCATAGTAAAAACCTCAGGTCATGAAACATCATCTCCGAAGATTCGAGGAAAATACACGGCTATCAAAAAGAAGGGGAGCTCCAGAAGCCCATTAAGTATCGATTTTTAGTGACTGCCTCCCTCCTTTGTTATCACAAGAAACTCAGGAGCTCAAAGCAAGCCAAGAACCGAAAAAAGAGAAAAAATGACGGTACACGGGGGAGGAGGTTTGAAAATCGATACGAAAATGAACATTATAGTGGCGTTAAGGATATTCTCATAATGGATAAGATAATTGTGGGATTCATAGAAACATGCATTTTTCCTTAAAAAAACATTGCATGACAAAATGTAAAATGATGGTAGAACGATGGATACAGAATACAAGAAGGGCTACTTGGAATATCTTTACCAGATGCAAAAAATTCCTTACAATTGAAAAAATTTGTTACCATTTGAAAAAAATGTGTACCCCCTTCAAACATGATGCACAACATAGTTTCACGATGCATCACAATTTTTTCAAGTGCACTATATTTTTTCCCCGATAATCTTGAAAAAATCAACATGACATCTTGAAAAAACGATGTACAGCACACCAAAGGATGAAAAATTCAGAAACTAGCTAATCAAAAATGTTGTTCCACCTCATTTTACGGGGGTGTTTAAAAAAACACTCCCAGACGGACATTTAGATATTTGATTTTTTGCCCGAATATTTTCCAAACTGTGCCAGATATGGGCAAATTTATTGAAAACACTACACAAACAATCTCTACAATAGCTTTGATTCACAATGTCCTCCTTTAGCAGCAATAATCAATTTCAAACGTTCACGAAATTCATCAATGGCACAATTAATTTTTTCCCGATTCAAATGTTTCCATGCCCAATGAATTTGCCATTTCAAATGGCTAACGTTTTTGACTTTTATTTGATAGACAAGTTCCTGTAAAGCCTTCCACACGTAATATGTTGGGCACCCTGTTGCTGGGTTTCCCACAAGTAATGATATAAGGACACCAACTCCATGTCTGAAAATTTATGGTTTACCTGATAACTTGTCAATGCATCACAGAGGTTTGAATTTGTAACAAAATTCAAAATATGTAAATGCATGAATTTTTAAAGTGCGGTTCAAAACAGAACTTTTTCTTCTACAGAGTGAGCCAAAAAAGTCCACTGGTGCTGACTTCCATAACTTTCGAACGGATGAAGCTATTTTAATGCGGATTGCTGCATTAGAATGCCATGTTTGTCTTTGTTATAAGGGTCAAATTCTTTCGAAATCACGCAGATTTCCAGGTTACACGCAATGTAAAGTCATGAAGTGCTTGTATCAATATGGGAAAAATTTCGCCAAAATAAAGAGCTTTTGTTTTGAAATCGGAAAAAAGCAAAATCAAAGATAAATCAATTCTGCCATTGATCAGATCGGAAAACGATTAGAGTTATTGGTGAAGCAAAAAGTAGGACACACGAAAACGGTTCTCTTGTAGTAACCAGCTGTTATATGATTCTTATGATTGGATTTATTGTATTTTTCTGTTGTAAAATAAGTTGATTTTACCAATTTTTGTCAATTTTTCAAAATTTATTTGCAAAAAACCGACGTTTTTGTATTTTTAGTTCTAGTCAGCCATTATTCTTGCAATCTGGCTGAAACTTTGCAGTTTTTATACCAGATGATTCTTATCGACATCAGCAAACCGCATTGAAAAAGCTTAAGTTACTTGAAGCTATGGAATGGTACCGGTCGCTTTTTTTGGCTCACCCTGTATAAAAAACGGGAAAAATGTTCATGAAACTTCTACTTCCTGAAGAAATAATTGACCCAAATAACAATGTCATCCTCCAAGCTTGAAAACAATTTCGATTTCAAGTTGTGCCTCTCAGAATTTTATGGTCAGAGCTCCGAGTGCCTTCTGCGTTTCTTACTTTATTGATAATAGTAGTAACGTATATCCTTCCAAGGGGTATGCTTAAGCATACACGTACGTTATAACATAGGAAGTGGCCGGAGCTACAGTGGGTGGGGGCATTACGCCATCTCCTGTTACAGTAGGGTATTATGCAATCTCCTGTTACAGTAGGGTATTACATAATTTCATGTTACAGGTTACATAATTTCATGCTACAGTATGGTTATGCAACCTCTTGCGAGGTATTGTGCAATATTTGTCTATAAGTGGTACTAATTTTAAATGTACAGTAAGTTGTAATCTTAAAATTTAAAAATTTAAACCCTGAATAGTTAAATCGAGAGCACTTTGGAGTGAGCATTTACACATCCGTTAACCATAATTTGGCGTCTGTAAGGATTTTTTATCTGTTTCATGCAAAATGATCATTTTTATGTACCAATGCTGGTCAGAAGTTGAACAGTTGTAGCGATTTCTTTGCTACACAACCAGGATTTTTGACAGAAGTTCTGATAACCACAATAAATATGGTGATCAAAACATCACTAACGAGAAAAACTACAATATTCAAGGGCTAAGGCAATTAGTGTGTCGTGCTAACGGTGCTGATGGTCTAAATTCTAAAAAAAGTGATGCTTTAAAAATTTTTAGTTTATTTGCAAGCCAAGTCACTTAGAATCCTTGAAAAGAAGTACAAAGTTGAAAAATAACAGGTGTTTATTTAAAAAAATTGACTTCTGCTTATGTCGTCAACATAAATACAGTGACTGAAATTTCAAAAATTTGATGGAAGCATGTGTTAGCAGCGTTTTTATGAAGTGATCTAAATGTGCTCTATTATTTATCAATATTCTTTTAAATTTTGCAAACTTTTTGCCAATTTTTGCTTAAACCCGATTTTCATAACATCTCAGTCGTTCTTATCGTGAAAGTAATAAAAACCGTGGGACTTTTGGGTAAGAGACGGAAAAATTCGGCAGTAGCCAGCACGTGAAGTAAAATCTACATCGTCGAGATTAAAAACGGAATGTTTGACATTTTCCTGAAAAGCCCAAAAAAATAAAATTTTGCATGAAAAATCAATATGTCCATCGGATTGCCCGTGCAAAATAACCCTCCCTCCTCTGCCATCCCCCTCTGGTAAAAACCAAGGGTGCCCTCCGCCATCCGTGACCTCAGAAATCCACTTTGAAGGGTTCCCATATATAATATATAAAGACGTGGAGGAACGCCTTTGATCGGCCAGTTTCAGAAATGTGCCACCCATCTTGATTTTTGTCAAGATGTTATCTTATTTTTTTTCGAGATGCCACCATGCCATCTTGATTTTTTTCCAAGATCATCATGAGAAAAATGCGATGCATTTAAAAAAATTGCGATGCACTTGAAAAAAGCCGAACATCGGAAAACTCTCACATCCTGATTTTTTGTGATGCATCTTGAAACTTTTACGAAGCATCTTGAAAAAAATAATGCGCATCATGTTTGAAGGTAACGATTTTTTAGGTGGTAATAAATTTTTTCAAGTAGTAACACATTTTTTCGGGTATTAACGAGTTTTTTCAAGCAGCCCTTCTTTCATTCCGTGCAAATAACAAAAATTGATAATCTGCAAAGATCTAGAAATTTTTTGCATTTTTTGGATGTTTTTAATAAAATTAACTTAAAAAGTTTCTGTAAAATTGGCGAATTTTCAAAAACGTGATGAAAATGATTTTCCGTAGAGATTTAAAAGTTTTTCGAAATTGTTATATGTTTCAACGAAATCTAACAAATATTTACAAGAATTGAGGAAATTTATTAGAGATTTGATGACATTTCAGGATAAATTTTATTTCAATTTTTTCGAACTGGTCAATGACAAAATTGATTTTGCTTTTTTCCAATTTCAAAACAAAAGCTCTTGATTTTGGTGATATTTCGCCCATATTGGAACAAGAAGTTGATGACTTTAAATTACATGTGAGTTATAACTCTGTGTGATTTTTAAAGTATTACTGTGTGCAAATAGCTTTACAAAACTTTTTACACTATAAGACTTTTACTTCAATTTTATAACATCTTCTTTTTGAAAAATGACCACTTTCATGAAATTCCTATTTGTATAGAAACCATAAATGCTAGGAAATAAAATTTGTCCTTTTAACTAAGACATACAGGGAACTCTTATGCAACAATTCACACAAAGAAAGCTCCATCCATTCTGAAGTTATGAAAGTCAGCACCACTCCCCTTTTTTGGCTCATCCTGTATTCGCTCATTCTCTTAAAGCTCTAAAAGTAGAAATTTTCGAACCAATCTCATAATTCAACAAGTTATGCGCCCTTATTCCCTTTTCTCAATTTGAACCATTTCTCAAATGTGTCCCAAGTCCCCAAAATTGCTCATTTTCTACATAGGAACTCTTTCCCTTTCCCCAGTCTCTCTTGTACTTGGTACATGATAAACATGTTGTAGATAAATTTGCCCTTCAAATCTACTTCTCTGTTCAAATTCCTGCATGCATCCTATGTAATAGGAATAGGACTTTCTTTAGGTTTATGTTCTGAACTTTCAGTAGCCATTCATCTCAATTTCGCCTTACCCTGACCTCCAACACTCTGAGAGCAGATCTTGGAAGACATTCCCAAATTTCTTCAGTGTGCATCTTTCTAACCATTTTTATCTCTTTCAATTGCTTCACATTTTTGTTCTTTTAGGCTTAACTGTTATTTCAAGCTTTACTTTTTGCTTTAAATTTTTTGCTTCAAACAAACACTTTTTGAATTGTCACATGGCTCAACCAGCCATAAGTGTTGAGATGTTGCCCATGCCTATTTCACACCTACTTCCCCGTGTGGCTGTTAATCTTAATGTGCCACCACCCAACCTGAAATCATCCATTTTTATCAATGCTCAGGAAAGATACATTTGATGGGCCAAAACATGCAGACACAAAAATGACACCACTTTCTTTGCAGATGGTGAGTTGCATGCATTTTTTAAATAAATTTTGGTCATGTGCATGTTGCTTTTCTTGATCTTTCTGGAATGGGTTTCTGACTGTGCTCGTCTTGCTTCTGACTGCCCTGTGCCAACAAGACTTCCAGTGGTCAGTTGCCACTGATCTGATCAATTTTTATTCCTTGGCCTAGATCGTGCAATGTCTGATGCTCGTGCTGGAGACTGCTTCGAAAGTTGACCTTTTCATAACTTTGGTATCAAGGTACCATCCACCCACAAATTGAGAAAATTTCACTTTTCTTACAAATTCTTAAAATAAAAATTCATCAAATTCAAAAAACATTTTCTCCTATTTTCAGCCCCAAAAATTATATTTTCAAGTTCATCACTCTTGCCCCTCCTTTGAGTTTTGCTCTCAGCTCCTCTTTTCCTCATCATTTGATATTGTTTATTTTGACTCTTAATTGTTTTAGAGAACAATGCACAGTAAGAGACCTCAAACAGTGGTTTGTATCAATGTTTGCCCACCCCCCAAAACTCCATTGTCAAACCAGAATTTGTCCACCCTGGCCACCTGGATCTTGTATTGGGTGTGATTCAGAGACCAAACTTCCTTTAGAGGTTGTACAACTATCAGCTCTGACACCAAACCGATTATCACATTGGACTTTCAACCCTCCCCAGATATATCCAGCTCGTCTACCCGAGCAGCCAAGCTCTCATTTTTCAAGCTTTGGTAGCTATACTGGAAGACTGGACTGTCTTTTTCATGCATTGAAAGCAATAACAACTGGAAGACCCTCCACTCCCTTGTTGGACTCACCTTTCCAATGGTGAGACAGAAAAGATGGTACAGTAATCCTCTAGATCCTGCACATTGATATCTCCCATTTTATCACCTGCATCAAAAAGAACTCCACCCTTTTCGAGAATGCCGGCCTCATCAGCTTTATGCCAGAACACCACAGTCTTAAAGCTGCTATGTCTTGCATGTTGGCTTGTAACATCATTTGGTACACCCACAACCACAATTTCTCTCACACCCTCACTTCCTTCTCCTTTCCATCCAATCATGAATTGATGGACAAGAAACTCCTCTGCTGGCCTTAATGCCCCCTACCCCATCATGCTATAAGCTTCCTAGGTGAAGTTTTCTCTGCTGCCCAACTTTTCCCCTATGACACCTTTGACCCCCAAAATCATCAATAATGTGGCTAGAGCACTTGTCAACATGAGTCTGGATGAAGACTCTAAAATTCCTGAAGGCTACAACATTACTGTCAGCACCACGCTGTCCAAGGAATTCTCACTGATAGTGATGAGAGAGCAAGTGTTGTACACCTACTACCTCATGTTTTCCTTCACCCAATTACTGATCATGGTTGTAAAATGTGTCCGGCCACATAAATCAAAGCTCCTTACTAAACTTCATTGTGTCCCTTACTCTTCTCCTCTTCAAAAAGTCAAGAAACCCAAGCAAAAGCACCAAACTACCTCCTTCTCCATTGACACTGATTCAGTGGAAAAATCCCCCAAAATCTTTGACAACCTCATTAAACTCCAACAGACAGTACCTTTGGCAATCATCATGATAAATAGCATGGCTGCTGATTTAAATCATATCTTGGGTGCACCTCTGTCTGTTCATTGCCTTACTAAGGTTTTGCATTCATGAAACTGAACCGGTCCCCCATACTCATCCTTACACCAAGCATAAAGTTAAGGACCAACCAAAGCATGGCTGCAACTACAATGATGGTATTTGGGCCAAAAACAGACAAAAAAAATATGAATTAAGATTTTGAACATAATGAAAGCAAAGACACATTCTAATATTCAGAAAAATGGGACATCACACTCCTTGCGACACTGAACTCACAAACCCTGGTGTAGCCAGTGTCCCCTTGAAGAGGATCCATGGTTTCCCATCCTATGAAAATAACTGTATCACCCATCGCCATTTTGGGAAACTTTTGTCCTCATTGGCAGAGATGGAAACCTTACACTACAATCACTTCCATTTTCTGCATTTTGATCTTTGAGGCAATCTGCTGCAAGGGAGGAGGGGTGTTGTAGTGTACTTTTCGGTTTTAACCCTCCCCCATTTACACTTTCTTGCATTTTACAAGCATGGAGATGGGTGTTCCACTACCATATTGCCTGGAACACTGGATTGGTCAAAATTACTGTAGTTGAGTTCAGTAGTGTCAGTGATTATTATGGTTCATTTTATATATTTATTTTTCTTACTCCTCCATTCTCTTCACAACTAACGCCCCAGAGGCCAACTGGTACAAGACATTCTTTATACAGTAGACAGAGAACTCGCCTCCATTTTTTGCAATTTGGCAAATTGGGATAAATATCCAAAATACTTTTCATTTTTCAGTGTGTTTTTTTGTCAGAGTTCTTGCATCCATAATGTCATGCATTCCTCTGCCCAACACAGGTGAGAGCCTATTTGTTAAGGCCTTAACCTCTTGGAATAATATTCTGTTTCAAACTTCTTGGTTCCTGAATCATTTAATATTTTTTTTGTGGATCATCAAATAAACAAAATGCAGTAATTTTGAAAAAGTATCCAAATTATCATTTCTTTGTTGGGTTGACAAAAGAAAACAACTACAAAAATGCTCAAATACCACTGAGCTATGAGTCCTATGGACCCACTTTTGGTCCATGAAAATCTAATCAAATTTTCGAGTCCTTTCATTATCATAGTGATGGGTAACTCATTTGGTGAAACTGAACAGTCGTAAATTATGAAAAACTGTTGCTCATTGTAACACTCATAACTCATGGGCCCATACTCATAAACTTTATTTTTTGTGAAACAGCCACACATAGCACTTCTAGACTCGTAATTCCTTGCTCATAAACTCTGATTTTTGGGGAGATGGCCATTCGTAGCTCTCTTAACACAGGACTGGTAAGTCATGATATTTTACTCTTAATACATAGTTTTGTGGTGAAACCACGCCCTGTTGTTTCCCAAAAGCACAAGACCTTTTATCACAATCTCCAGGCATTTGGCTTCCTTATCATATTGGTTTTGCTTGTGGTTCCAGCTTTTTTGAGAGTTTCACAAATATTTTGATAAAGATTAAGGTAAGATTGTGTGAGAATATACATGTTATAATTTAAGGGAAGGATGAGGCCCTTTGTGCACTTGTAATTAAAGTTCATGCCAGGCCTATTACTGTACAGCAATTTTAAAGGGGAAAGATGAGTGGAAGTATGGGGGTGGAATTATAGGCAAAAACAGTTTATGCAATGATAATCGTTTGCAGGAGAATGACTGACTCATAGAGAGTACTGTGCCATGATTCTACTGAACTTCCTCCAATCATTCAAGGTTTTCAGATGCCGAAACTGGATATGCACTTTGCACCTATACTGGCTCAGCCTTACTACTATTCTAGTTATAAATGACAAAAGGATTATAAATTCTATTGTACAAAAACTTACCACTGCGAATCACCCTTTCACATTGTTCAGGATGAGTGTCATGACAGACAACAGGAAAGATGACTGCTTGAGACAGCAACAAAAATGAGAACTGAATTTTATCATAAACCTTCTGTGAGTGTGATCTTCGATGTCGTGAACTTTCAGACAACTTTGAACTCCAAAATGATGCTTTCTTGTTAATTTCTTTGTAAAACCCACGAGTTTACATTGTAGATGATTGGTGCCCTACTGCACTCCTCCCCCTTTGACCTAGATCACCTTAAGCCATTCAAATTTTCTCTCTTCAGGAGCAAGCAGTTTTAGCTGTGTTATTGTTGGACTTTGCATTACAAAGCAACAGTTACAGCATTTTAACATTGCTGTTCTGATCGATTGCAGAGTCTGAAACCAATCTAGTGGCATACAATTTTTGGTAGGGCTTTTGGACATGTAAATGGTCTTCATAGTAGGGTAGTTCAACCCATTTTAGCATCGTTTCTTCTCTTCAGCTCAGACATAGATGATCTTTCTTGTTTTGGCGGACCTTTTCATTTGACTTTGGCAGCAATCTGGTAATGGCAAAAAATTTACAAAACATAGTTGAGCAAAAACTGAAAAAGACACAACAATTTAGACGAGATTTCAACAACAGGGTGATTCACAACAAAATAATATTAGTTAAATTTCGACCAAAAATATATTAGAACTTGAGTGAGAAATATAGAATTTTTGGAAATGTTGATGAGCATAGTGCTAGTGCATGTTTTTTTCAGAACAGAAGGTGCAGGGATCTTTTGGAGCTTTCGGAATGGCAATCTCAATGTTTCACAAAGCCTGAGGTAGGCGTTTTAAGTGAAACAATGGCAGCACTTTCAAAAATGTAGGTCTTTTTGTATACGGAACAAAATATTTCTACAGAATGTATTGCCAAGGCTGAAATTTGAACAGAATCTATTATTATGACAAGAGTCTTTGAATTCCAATGACCAGAGTCTATTATTTTCAATGACTAGAGTCTATTATTTTGATGACCAGGCACTTTAGCTACAGAGGCATCAGTATTTTAAAATGGAATTTTTGGTCACACAGGTGTCGGATCAAAACATTTGCAGCAAAATCAACGTTTGATTAAATCTTTGGCCCATTCTATTACATTGTGAATGATAAGCCATAGTGTTGATTTTTCGAACTTTCAGAAGATTTGCAATATCTTTCATCAAAATCGAAGTGAAACCTGCACCCTGATCTTATAGCAGGTATTTCGGGCTTCTGTGCACCAAAATTACATTATTAACAAAACTTTCAATGATGGTGGCTGCTTTTTGATCAGGGATCAAATGAGCATTTACCCATTTGGTAAAATATTCTTGATAAACTATGACTTACGAACTTTTTCCACTGAGAGAAGATATGTTTACAATATTGGTCATGATGATTTCGAACAGTTTGGCTTAATCAGCAAAATGGGAGGTAGTTTCAGCAACTGAGAAGTTGTTTGCTGACATGTTTTGCAGGTTTTTATCCATTTTATTATCTACTATTCCATCTTCAGCCATCAAAATTGCTGTCAGATTATTGCAGTAGTGTGAGTATGACCCTGATAACTCAAAATCTTTGCACTGTGGAATTGATAGAGAATGCTTTTGATTAGAATAGTCAGAACTACTATCGCAGAAACTGTATTAGCTTGTTTTCAAAGGTTGGTACAAAAATTCGTTTTTGGTATGGAATGCAGAGGAAATCGTAGAAATTTGTTTCTCCTTTAGAATGTACAGAAGTTTTGTGATATACGGATCATTTCTCTGCACTTGATGAATTTCTTTGAGTGTTTCTAACATAACAAGACTTTTTTCAGGTTGTTGTAAGTCTTCTTTGATCATAGGCAGTTTATCCTGAGAAGGAAGTTTGATGTTTTCTTCTTCTTTTTGAGTCATTGATCTAGTTACTACAGTGACAGTTTTCTTGAGTTTGCGAAATGTCGGTCTGAATATTTCATTTGCCACTTCTTTGTTAGACATCGATTTTGGTTTAGAATGAGTTTCATTTTGTGACAGAAAGTCAGTGCAAGTGTTTTCTTTTCAATTCATGTATTCAATACAATAGTCATAGTCTTGAAGTTTTATAGTGAATTTTTGAAATCCCAAATTTTGATGTTTTTCTTCTTTAATCCATTACAGAGGTTTATGGTCAGTTCTGGCCATTACTTTTTGACCATAGACATAGTTTCTATACCAATGAAAAGCTTCTATGATACCGAGACATTGAAGTTCAGTCCTGCTGTAACAAATTTCAATGTAGGAGAGAACTCTACTGTTGTAGGCAATTACCCACAGATCATTTTCGTTTTCTTGATAAAATATTGCGCCGATAGCAGTTGTGCTAACATCAGTCTGAATGATGAATTTCGATTTTTCATGGTCATAGATGGGATATCTCAAAGAAAGTCTCAAAGTTGGGGCTGCTTTGATCTGATCCGAAGCTGTTAGATGTTCTTTGATTCTGTATTTGGTATCCTTTCCTAGGAGTTAATACAACAGTTGCTAATAGGTGGCAAGATTTGGTATGAATCATCTACACCAATGGACTAGGCCCAAAAAACTTTGAAGATCCTTTATGGTTTTCAGCATTTCATAGTTTATGATCATGTAGACTTTTTCAGGATCAGGCGAGATGCCTTCTTCATTCAGCAAATGCCCAATAAATTTCACTTGTTCTGTTACGAATTCTTCACATTTATCTAGTACCAACATTAGATTCACATCATGAAGAGCTTTGAAAATCAATTGAATATGTTCTAGATGGTTGTTATAAGTTTGCTAAAAAACTATTATATCATCAATGTAGACAAGACAAATTTTCCAGGTGTAAGGATGTAGAATCTGTTCCATAATTCTCCGAAATTTGGTGGGAGCATTATTCAAACCAGAAGATAGAACTCTGTATCTGAACAAGTCTTCTTGGCTGACAAAAGTCATTTTATCATGTGAAGCAATGTCTAAAGGGATTTGCAAATGCCCTGCTTTCAAGTCTAAAGTCTAGAAAAATTAGGGGTTTCCCAAAACATCTCAGTAGTCATGGATTTGCAGAATCAGAAATTTATCACTTGGCATTACTTTGTTTATTTCTCCATAGTAGACAATGGGTCGCCAACTTCCATTTTTTTTAGTTATGAGAAACATGGGGGCAGCAAACGGATATTGTAAAGGTTCTATGAGACCTTTTTCAAGCATTTCTTAAATTTTTTGGTGAACCATCAGCCTTTGTTCTATCGATGCATAATAGCAGTTTTTCAAAACTGGCTTAGCATTGCTGGTGTCTATGGAGACTGTTAACTCATGAGTTAGAGTAGGGTAATCCTCAGGGAGACTGAAAAGATTTGGTAGGGATTTTCTTGCCTTGCTGATTGATACTTGATTTTTTAGTCATTTTTCCAACAGCTATTTGAAGTTTTTCTTCTTCCGATTAAGTCCAGTGATCATTTATCAGCACAACTGGTTCATGATCTTCTTCTTCTTGGTCCATTAGCAAGGCCATAGTTTTTTTTGGTTCTTTGAGTTTGAATTTAACCTCAAAGATGAGCTGGTTATTATTGATGAATAATAGCAAACATATTCTTTCAATTATATTAATGATCCCTAGTTCTATCAAATATTCACAATTTTCTATACTGAAGTTCACAGGCTTAACTGTAATTTTTTTGAGGTTATCACTTGTGAAAGGGTAGACCTTTCTGTTGACCCCAGTAGTGTGACAATTTGGTTTGTTGTAGCATGATGAGATATTAATAATCAGTAGCAATATGTCGATTTTCAGGATTTGAGTTTGATTTTGTTCTGTGGAAGTATTGGAGAGAACTTCATCGCAGGGTGCTTTTCTGATCAGTTTCAAAACAAAGTTTAGTTCTTGCTGGATGTCTCCAGTTTTAATGAAATTTTCACAAAAGTTGATTATGGCTTCTATGCTAGGATGCAGTAAGAAATCAGTTCCTAGGAGGCATTGCTCTCTGGTAGTAAGAAGTATCCAACATCATGCTGGATGTGTTCCAAAAGACGAGTTTATTTTGAAAATTATCAGCCCTCAGGCATCAATGATAGCACCATCGGTGACTTTTATCCGAGTGGATGTTTCTAGCAAATCGTAGTCAATCTACAAAGAGCATTGACCTAGATGTGAGGAGATGATTGAACATTGGGCGCCAGTATAAATTAATACTTTGGCTTTGATTTTTCCGATTTCAGCATCAATGTGAAAAACACACTCAGGAGCATAAAGGCTCAAAAGTTTGATATCTTTCTGTGAACATTCTTCGATATTCGACAAATGCTAGATCTTGCGATCAATGGTACAGTAAAGTTTTTGATAATGAACTGGGTGATTCCCGGAGCACTAAAAAAGTTTGTAGCCTTCGATGTTTCAGTCGGCTTGAGCATATTAGCCGTGCAAGTTGTCAGTTTCATCCCTATGAAAGTTTTAGGCAGTTGACACCCCATTTCAGTTTCTGATGGCACAATTTGTTGGGATGGTAGCAATGAAGTTTGTTGAGTCTGTGCAGACTGTGAACTGTTCATGAGGTAAAAGTAATAATAGTATTTTTGCCTAATGCCATTTGGAATTACACAGAGAAATATTCACTATCTCTCTCTGATAGTTTTGGTTATCATAATTGTAGAATTGGTTATTTCAGTCAAAATTTTGGTTTTGATTTAGCATGTAATAATGCATATTTTGTTGAAAACGAGGACACCAATTATTATTTTGTGATTGCCGATAAAATTGCTGTTGCTGATCAGTTTGCAGATTCAACTGGTTGCATTGCGAGCTATCATGTTTACACTGACCATGATAGGTACAGCATTTTGGGGTATAATCATGTGACTGATTTTGTTGGAAATTTTGATTTTGAGATACGTCCCTGGGAGGAGCATATCTTTTATTTCGATAGTTTGGACTATTCATCCCATCAGAGCAAATATTTCAGAATCGACAACTTTTGGAGTTATCTTGTGAGTTTTTGCACATTTCTAGTTTTTCTAGAAGCCATTTTATATTTTCTTCCAAGTTGGGGATCATAGGATTTTGATTTTCCTGAAAGCAAACAGTATTTCTTTGACACGAATCATCTCTATTTCTGGTTCTCAAATCATCTCTAAATCGCAGATATTCCATCAAATTCTAGTTTAGAAATGATTTGTTTATTCACTCATTGCACCTTTTGGACTCTTGCAACCACAGTTGCCAAGTCGGTAATCATTTCTAAGCTACTCGTGTCAATTGATACTCACTAGATTTCCAGCATTTTCCAGAGAAAAGTTGTGATAATTTTTCTGTGGCAAAACTGAGCATTTTGGTCATAGTACAGCAGGTGTACGTATGTGCTAACTCCATTTAAAAATGGGAACGGATCTTAAGTTTTAAAAAGAGTGATAGACTGTAGCTCACGTTGGAGCTTATCTTGGTCGCAATTCAGAGCATTCATGCACATCAAAATATGTTTCACTTCTTCTTAGGTTTGGATATCTCGAATGGTGTTCAGGACACCCTGGCATGTCAATTGATGCAAAGTATGAAGTTTCACATATTCTAGACCAAATTCGTTTTTGAGTGCAATGAACAATTTTAAAACTCATTTATTATGGGTCGAGTTATCTAATTTTTTGTGGCACAATTTTCTTACAGATGATCTTGATTCTCACTTCATCATTGGCAAATGATCCATTTACCTGAGAAGGTGGAATAGATGGAAATTTTATTTGTGAGCTCTGCACATTTAGCACATTACATCAGTCATATGATTGAGTGAGGATGATTGGATCATCATCATCATTGATTATGCCCCAAAAGCTTACTTGACTCTTTCTATCACTGATGATATTATTTGGTCTTGACGATTTTGGCAATTGAATTAGAGCATGATAGGTTGTATGTTTGATATTATTTTCGATTTCTTTCATACGTTTTTCGTTTTTCCCTTTCAATTCTTCCATTTGAAGTTTATACTGCTCAAGGAGCTGTCATTGTTGCATTGCTAGTATGATGATTTTGTTTAACGGGTTAGTAGCATCCCCTTATAAATTTATGTTCTCAGCATCACATTTTTGCATTACATCAATATATGCATCATTATCGAACATTTTGAACATCAGTTTCCTTCAGTTTCAGTTTGAGAAAATTGAATTTATGTTTTGGGTTAAATTTTCAACGATTTTCTACAATAGTGATCACTTGCTTTTTGTGGTGCAGAAGTTTGAGGATAGTCAAAATAATTATTATTGGTTTCATCGAACAATGGAAATTTTTCATTTAAGGTTTGCTGTGCATCAAAATTTTCAAAATTACAATCTTCTGGAATCACTAATTTTTTATAGAAGCCTTTATCCTAGCCCTTAGTGGTACAGTGACGCGAATGATTTTCTGCCATTTTTCAGGATGATTTCAATATTATTTCGGAATTCTCGATTTTCACAAATCTCAGCACTTTCTCAACCTTTGAAGGAACTGGTACAGTTACCAAATTGTCCCATTATTTTACGTAAGTTTGCATAACTGAAATAGAACACATGCAGAATGCAGGAAATTGTATCATGTACATGCATGCAGAATGCAGATGAGACGGGACACATGGAGTGTCTTACGGTATTTACGCAATGATAATAGAATGCAGGAGAGTGACTGGCTCATAGAGAGCACTGTGTCATGATTCTACGGAACTCCCCCTACCCATTCAATGTTTTCAGATGCCGAAACTCACTATGCACTTAGCACATATACTGGCTTGGCCTTACTACTTTAGTTATAAATGACAAAAGGATTATAAATTTCATTGTACAAAAACTTACCACTGTGAATCGCCCTTTCACAATGTTCAGGATGAGTGTTGCGATAGACAACAGGAAAGGAGACCACTCAAGATGGCTACAAAAATTAGAACTGAACTTTAACACAAACCTTTTGCAAGTGTAATCTTTGATGTTGTGAATGTTTGGACAAGTTCGAACTCTGAAATAATGCTTTCTTGCAAATCTCTTTGAAAAATTAATGAGTTTGCACTGTAGATAATCAGTGCCCTACTACAGGATGGGCAAAAATAAGGATAGAGTAATTTAAAGAAGTTTCCTGAGGAGGATGAGGAAGAATAGTACAAATTAGAAGATTTATTCATCATAGCATCAATGGTGACAGATATGGAAGCAGGTTGGAATTGTTGGATTTTTGTTGGGCTGCTTCTCCTCAAGCTCCTTGAGGAGTCACATATTATTTTCTTCAATTTCTCTGGTTCTATCTTGGACCAGGCCAAGAATTTTGCTGATGGTGGCTGTGGTGGGGATATTTTTCTGAATTTTAGCAGTCACTTCAGCCAGGGCATTTAAGTATTGTTGGGCTTCAACATGAAAGTACTTCAACTCTGCCATGCATCACTATTGATGCATTGCAAAAGACCTCTTTTATTATGTTGGCATTGGGGTATGAAAATGGAAGAGGGGTTTTGAGGAAAACTAGAATCAGATTGGTAGGCAGTACTTCTGTTTCGGTTATTATTGGGAGGAGCATGACATGAAAGTGATGGCTGATTTTGAGGAGGAATATTGGCTTGAGATCTAGTAGCTTTAGCCAAAGCAGGTGCATATGTATGGCTGCACTAGTTACTGACTGAGGCAGCAAGGCCAAAAAACATTATTGGTAGCAGGGGTACTTGGATTGGAGTTCAGAATATTTACTACATCAGGGGATCGGGAAGAGGAATCATGGATAGTATGTGTGGGAATAGCCAGTGTTAAGCTGACCAACAGCTGGGCCTGATTTGCAGAGTCCTGCTAACTGGATCTCACTTGTGAAGATGTAGGATCTAGCACAGTGCTAGTGGGGTATGTAGGGTATGTAGGGTATGGAGGATTTTTTTTTGAATTTGTTAGCACCTTATAAAAACTAGGGACATATGCCAGAGCAGTATATCTGCAAGGTCTAGCATCCAGAATTCAAGAATACTTGGAAAGTAGGCCAGAAACTTAAATGAACTGAAATGGATCATGAATGTTACATATGAAAAATTTGGGACTCTTGTTTATTTGGTGATCCACAAAAAAATATAGCATGATTTAGAAACCAAGAAATTTGAAGCAGGATCTGATTCCAAGAGATTCAGACCTTCACAAGTGGGCTCTTACCTATGTTGGGCAAAGGAAATGGTGATTTCACAGCTCAATTTGTTAAATCTTCCAATTTCATAAATTGAGATTATAGTGGCTAAAACAGAGATGAGTTCTGTGTTTGCTGCATTTAAGCTGTTTTACAATGGCCGGGTTATGGGGTCTTAGTTGTGAGAGGGCAGAGGAGTAACGAAAATTAACATAAAATGAACAATAATAATCACTGAAAACTACTCCACACACAGCACCAAAATTAACCACAGTAATTTCAGTCGATCTAGTATTTCATGCAATACCATAGTCGAATGCTACTATCATTAGTTGCAAAAAGCAAGAAAGTGTAAATGGGGGGTTGAAACCAAATGTACACTACAACAAGACTAGCTGAAGTCAGCATTTCTGTGTTTATGCTATGATTCACTGTTTTATCTCAGCTGTCAGAATGTGAAATTCACATTGAGTAAATAACTGTAAATGCTTATTTTTTGGGAAAGGTAGCCTTTCATACTCTGAAATTATGGTAAAAGCATGCACATTTTTGGGCATTGCTGCAGCCAAAATTGATTCTGATCAGAAATATCATCATTTTCCAGTTTTTTATCATGTGGTTTAGAAACTTTGCTGAAAAATCCTACTAGAGCTAGAACAATGACACTTTCAGTTTTTATCAATATCACTGTGCCATGCAAAGTCTAGCAATTTATTGGTTTTATGATAAACCCAGGTCAGCCTGGTAAGAGTCATGGACTGACCTGCTGCATAGTCAAGTATCACAGGATTCTTACCCCTTTCCACTAACCCCTTCCATCTATGGGCTAAGCATGTCTCTATACTCGTTCAAAGTCATTTCATACCTCCTGTGGTCTTGAATTTATCAAGGAAACCCACCTACTCTCAATCTCATGCCCTGAGAGTTATAATTCGGCCTGCATACAGAAGCCACAAAATGAAAGAGCTCGAACACTGAACCCTATTTATAAGAAATCATCAGCATCACACTGATAAGTGATCAAAAGTAAAATAGATTACCAAACTCTTTGTGGGATTTGGAAGCCATTTAATCCACAGTGTGGAGACAAGTAAACAATGAGAATTATCAAGCTTGATGCACAAAAAAGTAATTTGTCCATTATGGTGCAAAAGTTTTTCATTTATATTGTTTCTTAGTTTATGCAAAACTTTCTCTACTAAACACAGAAATCTGAGTAGATCATATCATAATTAGACGAAGGATGGAAAAGAAAGATTGGTCCTTAAGTTGTATGAGTGACAAGCTTATACAATAGATTATATGATGTGATGTGTTACAGATTTTGAAAGTGTATGATACCCACCAGTTTTTTTGCATCTTTCTTCATTTGATGCATGTTCCTTGTTGTGGTAATCAATAAACTTGCTTGAACTGATTTTGATACACAACAACTGCAATCCTGAAAGCCATCTTTGAAAGATGTGAAAATTTTTCTTTGTTGACATTTACCACTTTATGACGGCTTTTATGGCACAAGAATTGCAAAATAAATTGACCACCAAAGCGTTGATAGTTGAGGGCAGTAGCAGTAATATTTTTCATACCATGTCCAATAAAGTATGCACAAAAATTGTCCAAAAAATTTCTTCCTTTGAAAATTCACTCATAGTTCTGCAAAGGTTGTAGTAACTAATGTCACCATGATGGAACTGGTTAGAAACTGTGTTGGGAACACCTAAGTTTGGTTCATGCTCCACTCCTTGTCTATTTTTTCAAAAAATTTTTCTCTGCTGTCTCAGAATCATAAAAAACAATGCAAGTTAGTAATTCCACTTCATCAATGGATGACTCAGGATCCAAAGTATCATTAATATTGACCTGAATTTCATTTTCCTTATTCACTTCTGGCTGCATGTAACACAGATGGTCTGCAAACAAAGAAAATATTTTATACTTTTGAAATTTAATTATCAAAAACTCAAAAAATTACATATCTTTTTTCAAGCCTTTTTTTTGCACACTTTGCAATCAAAGTACCCACATTTGTGCCCTTTCAAGTGAGCTTACTGATACAAGGTATCACACTTTTTGCATGCTTTAATGCCATCACAAATATATGTCCCTGTTATTTGGTACTTCAAGTTATTTTTGTCTTTTGGTATGGATGGTTTCTTGTGGCAATTGAAACAATCATCATTCTTGAAATATCAATTACAATCCTTGCATTTTCAGCTGTAATACTTAAAGCAAGATGGGCTGTTATAAATTTGAAAAATAGGGTGCAGCCAGGAGTCAAACCTGGGTTACCAGCATTCGGGGCTGATGTCCTCACCACTAGACCATCACACCACGGGGTGAACCCAGACTAAGGTGCTTCTCTAGGCTACGATTTTTTAGCACACAACTCCAATGCTTGGTGGTCGTGAACCTGCGACCTTTGGCAAGTAGCAGCGTACCTGCTGCTTTTTGAACTGCTGACCAATGAAGTTGCTAACTTTTTAGAAATGAAAATTATATAGAATTTTTTGGAGTGGAAATAAATTAGAAAAACAGGGTGCAGCCAGGAGTTGAACCTGGGTTACCAGCATTGCGGGCTGATGTCCTCACCACTAGACCACCACACCACGAGGTGAACCCAGATTAAGGTGCTCCTCTAGGCTACGATTTTTTTTAGCACACAACTCCAATGCTTGGTGGTCATGAACCTACAACCTTCGGCAACTAGCAGTGTACCTGCTGCTTTTTGAACTGCCGACCAATGAAGCTGCTAACTTTTTAGAAATGAAAATTATATGGTATTTTTTGGAGTGAAAATAAATTTGAAAAAAAGGGTGCAGCCAGGAGTCGAACCTGGGTTACCAACATTCCAGGCTGATGTCCTCACCACTAGACCACCACACCACAAGGTGAACCCAGAGTTGTGTGCTAAAAAAATCGTAGCCTAAAGGAGCACCTTAATCTGGGTTCACCTCGTGGTGTGGTGGTCTAGTGGTGAGAACATCAGCCTGGAATGCTGGTAACCCATGTTCGACTCCTAGCTGCACCCTATTTTTCAAATTTATTTCCACTCCAAAAAATTCCATATAATTTTCATTTCTAAGAAGGGCAGTTATAACACAGAAGGCAAATGCTCTTGCAGCAGTGGTTCTCTTGACTGCTGTATGCTATGTCTCAATGAGGGAAAAAATAGCTGCAGTCAAAAAATGCAGACATTTTAGTAATGACTGATCAATGATTGTCATGGTCGTAAATATTCAGGATGTGGGTTGCATCAGGACCTAGGAATACAAAATATGGATATATCATAATGCAATACATGAAAACACTTTCCCTTGTATAGGAAATCTTTATGTCTGTCTTTACTGAACACATTGATTTGGTAGCCTGGCAAAATGGCCTGAAATTTTGACCACTCATTGAACTCACACGCCCCTTGATGATTATCTAACCTTGCTTGGGCCATCAACTCTTTAGAGACCCTTGTTTGAAGTAATTTTTTTTTCCTGGCTGACTTTTCAATATTTTCCCATTTGTCCAATGGGTTCAAATCATCTTTATGGACATCAGTTCTAGCAACAGCCGGAGTTTAAGCAAAGCATAAATTATCAGTACAAAGTCATTGGTCATCATGTACTGATGCATGTTGTAGAGAACTTAGAATTTTACAAGATTTCAAAAAAACAAGAAATACAACTAATCCCTGAGGTGATTTTATGGTAACCAATTGAATAGATGCACCACAATTATCAATTTGGATATGCTTATCAGACTACATAACAGCATTGAGGGTGTTCAACACCAAATCACCAGTCAGAGGGTGCTTAGTTTGAAATGGTATCAATACTTGACCATTCTTTAAGTTTGGATGACCAAAATAAAACCCATTAAAGCATTCCCATTCACTCCCTGGGGCACTCAGTCAATAACTTGCTGGAATACAGGTAACATTTGATTGTTTAAATTATTCAGCTGGTCCAAATTTATGAATCATGAGTAATTACATTCTTCGTATCAAACCATTTAATATTGACAACATTAGATTCATATAATTTTGAAAACCTGATGAGGATCAAGAGTCTCTTGCTCATCAGCATCTTCGTGGACATTTCTGTTTTCTGGCTGACAGTTATCAACCAGCACTAACTTTTGTATAAAGTTCATGACCTTATCAAAAACTCAAAGTTTATTTATTTTTCCTTCAATAAACATCAACTTCATTACCTCCATCAATGCACACAAAAATTATTTATACTATGCATGATAAAAAACAGACCATAGTAAAAAGAAAATGTATTGTGATAATCAAGAAAGCCATTTGAAGGTTGTAAACTCTCACAAAAATACTTCATCATATGTGTATAATGTTTACTGCATTAAAAAAAAATAAAAGTATTATTAGTGTTGAAGCAAAAGTAAAAAAAGTGTTACATGACTGAGGAAACATAAATGACATCTGATGGAAATGTGACAGAGAAGCTAGAAAACAGCATATGGATAAACATAAATTGGAAGCATCAGTAGTAGTGACAGTCATATAGTCTGTTTTTCACAAAATCCTGCCAAACAATGAATCTGGAAAGAAAGTACCATTTTATATTTTCAGCATTTTCTGCCAAGCTGTGCATTATATGGAACCAAAATTTTGACACTCAACTGGAACTTGGACATTTTTTCAGTAAAAAATTTTACAGGAGAAGGTTCATGTAGACAATTTACAAGTCGCCAAATATTTGTGTCATTTTAATTTTAGTGGCATTTTATAAATACAGACTATAGGAAACTATTACTTTTTTTCTGAAATGTGGTATGTGTTGGCTAAGAAATTCTCATGTTGATATTCTCAAGGAGCTTTCATCAACTTTTACAAAAATTTTCTGAAAAAAATTCGCAAAATTGTGTTTCCCAAAGCAAAAAATTTTTGAATATGTTTTATATGTTTAGACATAGGATTTGGTACATCTTTTTTTTATTTTTGGCCATTTTTTTTAAATTTTGATCATTTTAACATCAAAAATGGAAATTTGTCCAAAAATAAAAATGCACAAAGTTTTCCATGCGCAAGTATAGGATTCAAAACAGTTTTGTTCATTTTTGTTGTCATTTTCCAAAATTTCTTCCCAATTTAATGTCAAAAAATAAAATTTATGCAAAAAATGTCATTTTTGTGCACATCATACCTATGCAATGCTTTCCTGTCATGTTTACCTCCATTTTATTAATTTTTTTAATGATTAAACTGTTTGTATATGGCCTAATATTTGCATCATGTCATGAATTGAAAATATTATACTGGTAAACAATACAATGATTTATTAGAATCCATCACTAACAATTAGGTTGGCTGTATGTGCAAAGTCAGCTCAAATTTTCTATAATGGCAATATTCTCATAGACTTCTCAATGAAAAAAATATTGAAACAACATAGATTTTTCTTCTGAACTTAGCATTTGTGTTGCCGGGGAATAATTTTATTTTCCACTCCACAAGCCTTAAAAAGTACGAACATGTGCTTATCAACTATCATAAATATATCCTTAAAAGTGCATTCTACCAAAAAGAAACTGAATTACTGAATATCCAGTTATCGCCCTTCATTAGTGTTCAAAAAGATATCTTTTTGTATCTATTTTTGCAAGATAAAGATAAAGATAAAAATTTATTTGTCTTTATCTTGATATTTTTTTATCTTCATCTTGCTATTTTCTTATCTTTATCTGCCACTTCATTGGTATCTTTTCATTTCCAAAATGTTCATCTTTATGTTTTATATATTGTTTATTTTGTTCAAATAGATAAGTATGAATCGTTCAATGGATCGTGATGATACTTGTCCCGAATAGCATCGAAATTTTTGTTGATGTACTCGGGATGGTACATGTCAAATTGATGTCAAAGTCATTGAAAACGTTCCTCTTTGAATAAATGGATCAATTTGATCCTCAGCCAATTTCGGCCTTCTATCGATAGACGCCATTATTTGCGCCTCTCTATCATCGGCAGTTAATAGTTCCTTTGGGGGGCCATATTATTGATATTATTATTGGCGGTTATAGGCACTGTAGAATTGGCGCACTTACTGGGTCCAATTTTACCTCAGCCCTCAGGCTTATGGCACTTGAGTCCGAGCCTTTCAGCTTGCTGGTAGTATTAGATACTACAGGTAGTGAGAAAGATTTATCGGACTCATCATGCCTTATACCAGGCGGAGTCTTTGGTAAAGTCATACCAGAGGCTAAATCCTCAGCATTTCTGGACATTTTGAGTCCTAAATCTTTGTAGAACACCTCGGGTGACTCTGCCCTCTTCCATATTGCAAGTGTCAGAAGCCACCACTTGTTATGTTTATATCTCTGCTTAGGTCAAAAGACGTCAGCAATATAACTCAAGTCCTATTGGCTTGTATTCAACCTACTACTGTAGGTCACTCAAAGGAGCTTCCTAGTAGCAATCAACCAAACACAGTGCAACAGTCCTCAAGCAGAAATAAACACAACCTTCAGTCAATAATAAGTAACTGGAAACTCTAACTCTTGCAATTCTCAGGGTCTCCCCAGATGCCTCCTAAAGGTTCACACAAATAAAGAGAACTCACTATAATAATGTGCAGGGGAGCTGGGGCTTCACCTTGGCACTGGATCCCCTGTAAGTCGGCTCCCGCTTCTACTCACTGTGCAAGTAATAAAATAGTAATAATAAAATAATGAATAATTATAATAACTAGTTTATTAGAAAATGCCCCTATGGGGCATTAAAAAGGAGAATATACTTGCTTTGACAGTTGCCATGGTAGAAAAAGAAGTGGACTAGATTTTTGAGAACTTGGGTCAAAGTTGGAAAAATTTCACTTCCTTTATATTGGATTTTCATTCTTTCTCAAAAAAATTGTCTATGTCTGTGAAAAAGTATATTCTGCAGCATCGTGCATTTTGTCCTTCAACTGGCATCAACTACAGTAAAATTTTTCTATATGAAAATTATATGCACCTGACTTCAAGTGTGAAGAAATGGTAAACCAATAGCATTCTGACTCCCGACCGATTCAAAGCTCCTGCCTCTGACTCTAGCCGAAAAATAGCGAGGGAGGCACATTATAGTCATTTTCAGAACTATAAAGGAACCTGAGGTTGGTTGCACTAACCCAACATGAGGATAATCTCAACATCGAGATTGAATTGATGATCCTGAGTTTAAGCTATTCACAATGTCCAAATTATTTTCTTCCAATGCACAAATCATACTCACTTCAGGATTAACTAAAACTGAGGTTTAAGTTCTGGTTTGGGAATTGCAGAAATTTTTATATTTATTTGCTTTAGAGATAAGAAAATTATGCGAAAATTTTAGTGCAACCCGACAGCTCGAGCTGGGGATAATCTCGACGTTGAGCTCGTTATGATCCTGATGACATTCAAATTATTCCGAACTTGAGATCAAACTGAGTGGCCTTTTTGTTTGAGATTGAGCTTGAGCTCAGACCCCTTTAGTGCAACTGGGATTTGATTACAGTCATTGGGCACCAATCTGTAAATGAGATTCAGCCATGCATATATTAGGGGTGTGTGCCAAATCCCGTATCCAGTTCTCCCCGACGCTAATCGAAGCGACAAAGATGGGTGAAATTGCTTCCCATTTGCAATCCCGCAAAAAGCGCTCTTTCTATAAATTTCAGTTTAAATCCAAAAACTGTGAATGATGCTATTTGGTTCAGTAGTTAAATAGAAGAGAATAAATTTGTTTGTAGCTTGTAATCAGTAGAACTTACAGAGTGAATTCTATATGATATGTTATATAAAATGAGTGAATGAAACATATCTTGCACAATCGATTTAGTTTATAGAAGACTTTGTGCAGTATCTCTTTTTCTAAAAAAGCTGAATGGGATTTTATGTGCCACTTTCCCTCAGTTGATTCCTTTTGTTGACACCAAATTCAGTAAAAATGTTTAACACAGTTGGAAGCAAACATGCGTGAGAGGGGACATGGGGGTATAAAGTTCCACAAGGGTTTTGAAACTGAAAAATTTGTTATGCAAAAAATTTTTTGGTCAACTTTTTTTGAATTTTTTGTCTCACAAAATGCTAAAACACCAAGGTCCACGTCTGTACCCTCCTAAAAATTTCAGAGATGCACATTGGTTGGAAAGTGTGTTGATGCACTCAGCTGCAGAATATACTTTTTCACAGACATAGACAATTTTTTGAGAAAGAATGAAAATCCAATATAAAGGAAGGGAATTTTTTCCAACTTTGACCCAAGTTCTCAAAAACCACTTCTTTTTCTACCATGGCAACTGTCAAAGCAAGTATATTCTCCTTTTTTCAGCCCCATTGGGGCATTTTCTAATAAACTAGTTCACCTCTTTTTAGTGGGCCTCAACGATGCACGAAAACTTTCATAGAAGCATATTGAAGTTTTAAATTTGGTTATCTGCACTTCAAAAAAACAATAAAAAAAACTTCAAGCAACGAATTCTCACCTCCGGCAGAAGTAAAGGATGTGTAAACTGCATAGTACTTAAAAAATGTTGTAAAGATACTGGAAGGTGACCATATCTATTGAATTCCTCATGGTTTAGAATCCTTCAACCCAAAAATCGCAGAAATACCTTTGTTTACACAAAGGACTTTTTTCATCTATACTGACTCCATTCATTGAATTTCCCATGGTCAGAAACATCTTCCCTCAAAAATCGCAGAAATACATTTGTTTACACTCAATATGAATTAGTGTGTAAAGTGATCACTTTCATTAAATTCCCAGCGGTCAAAAACCCCTTCCATAAAAATCACGAAAATATGATTGTTAACACCCAGAATAAGTTCTTGTGTAAAGTGATTGCATTCATCAAATTCCCTGTGGTCGAAAACTCCTTCCAGTAAAAAATCAGGAAAATACATTTGTTTACACACGGGATAATTTTCAGTGTAAAGTGATCACATTCATTGAATTCCTCATGGTCGAAAATCCCCTCCTCAAGAAAATTACGGCAGTACACTTGTTTACACCGTGGATAATTTTTTTGTGTAAAGTGAGGACATCTATTGAATTCCCCGCAGTCGAAAACTCCCTCCACTGAAAAATCACGGAAATAGGCTTGTTTACACCCGGGATAATTTTTCATGTAAAGTGACCGCGTCCATCAAATTCCCAATAGTCGAAAACCCTTGCAGCCTAAAAATCCCAATAAGGCTACATGTATATTTGAAACTGCAAAAAAATTGGTAGTGCATTATGCTGCAAAAAAAATTTTTTTTGAACCCATAAGTATTATATAACAAAATTGGGGAATTTGGCATTTTCCGGGACTTTGGACAACCATATAATTGAATTGAGGCCATATTTCAAAAAAAGAAAAATTCACATTTGAGATTGCACCCCCAAGATGCTTAGGCCGAAGTATGGAGGTTGGATATGGCACACCGATTGCTGGGCATGGTGGAACTGGGGGGCCTTAAAAAGTGTATTTTTTACCTGTTTTCGGGGCCCCACTGAGCACCACTTGCAGATAGAGGCCAAATGACAAAAGGCGCCCCATAGTTTGCCTTTATGCCCGATATTATGAAAAAAACCCGGAGGTTCTAGCTCTTACCGTTTTGGCTCTAGAGGGGGGACATGAAATTTGGGGGCCAAGTATATTATAGGTTGATGCTGTCGCACCACCTATGATAATATAATATTATTATGTAAATGAGTGTCGGGCTGTCGACGCTCCCCTTTACTGGGTGTAAAAAGGATAATTATAAAAATGGAGGCGACTTGCCCATGACACACCAAAATTGTAGAATGAATCAAAACAACTTCTTTTTGGTCGAATCGTGACTTTGCCGATTTACCAATTTTGCATAGATGTTGGATCGCTACTACCGTAAGTACATCCCCAACATGTATTCCAGTTGGATATTTATCAATTATCCCAAGGCAAATCTATTTTCAACTTAGTCCAGTCATTATTCAAGACACAACAGATTCAGTTTAGTCAGATATATCCTTATTAATAATATTTATGATACCAATACAGGTTGCACAACAGCAGATCAACAATAATAAAAATCTATTAAAAGGTCATTCTGCTTTAGAAAATTGTGTTACAGTCAATTCAATAATCTGTCCCACTGGTTTGATGATAGTGGAAAATTGAAGTAATTTTCTCAAATTGAAACAGAAAATTTTCCACTTGGTTCGATTATCTAAAGATCAGACGTCTAATGCTTAAAGAATGGGAATCATTAATGAAATCTGTGAATGATTTATCAGACAAACAATGAGTAAATGCTCACTGAATTGTAAACAATTTGATAAAACAAAAATATCAATCATTATCATTGAGTGGACTTCAATTAGGGGTGAGCTGAAATGGAAAGAAAAGTTACAAATATCAGCCACAATAAAATTTGATGATGGGTGGAACATAGTGAAAATATTAAACATGGGTAAAGATAATTTTAGTTCAGAATTTTACATAGGATATTGGTGATACCAAGTTTGCTTGTGAGATACAGGACAAGGCCACATTTATTGCAACTTAGAATACTGATATATCTCACTATTTGTTTAAGTGTGTGAACGTGAAATTTGTGTGGAATGAACTACAAAAAACAATAAGAGATTTTTGAGCAGCATCATGCCCAAATATGTTTCTCCAAGTGATCCCCGACCCCTCTGATAGCATGCAAATATTTTTCTGACAATTAAATTCAAATTTTAGAGCCAGAAAAAGTTATTTATGTACAATTTATGTAATACATTTATGTAATACAATCTTATTGGCCACTTCTGATTGGTCGCTGTATATAGATGAGAAATCGTGACTATCATGAAACCTACCCCACGACTTTGCCTTTAAGCTATAGCTCCAGCTACATACGTGATTTCTAATATTCAACCTTCTGTTCCATTGACGTATGTCAAGTTTAAAATCAAAAATATCAGGATACGAGATATTTTAAGTAATTTTACACGCTGAGTATCGTGATAGCAGTTCCCATAGAAGTCAAAATTCCCATAGCTACAATGTACCATAAAGTTTGGAATTTTTAGGTTTGACATTTTTCAGCCTGCATACATGTTTCGAAATATCATAGCTCAGAAAAGGCATAGCCAGATGTTCATAAACATTTGCTCGCCGAGCATGCTCCGGGCACTAGAAGATTTTTCAACTCCTCTGAGCATGCTCGGCGAGCAACACATGTTATAAGTATAGGCGGGTCTCAGACTGGGCTAATTTAGAAATAATTAAACAATGCGCGCATGATCAATGCCAAATTGTGGGCACTCTGATCATTTGGTAGTTGGCATGGGGAATATCAGGTTGGGCCAGGCAATAAGAATACCAAGGTGGGTCACAGGTGGGGTCAGAGACATCTAGCAAACCAGGTCAAGGGTCAAAAAATATGTTCAGTCCATAAAGTGTAACACAATCACATACTACTCGCCATGTTACATGTTTGTTTATTATTTAGTGTAAATAAACATTGAAAATGAGAAATGACTATTGCTTTTGAACAGTAATTTCTGCTTTGAGAAACGAGAAATGAAATGAGGCAAGGGAACTAAAAAGTAAATAAAATCTTTCTCTTATTCAAGGCAAAAAACGAAAATCAATCTGATCTACGATTATTGGAAATGGATAAAAAAATCCGAAATGATAGCCGATGATGGCATGCCTTTCTTGTCTACCAAAATAATGTTTGTTAAGAATTGCATTTTTGTTTAATCTCAAAAACTGATCCTTGAAAGCTTCCTCTCAAGTACCAGACATGTTTTTGTCTCTCTTTTATATAATACTTGTAAATTAAAGAACCACCAACATCGGTGTTCACCCAAAAGTTTCACTATAGAACTTTTTGAAGACAATAGAAATTATAGAACACTTGATTTGAAACAGTATTTTATCTCGAAAAGTTTTGCTTTCAACATGATATTTTTGAATAATTCTCCTTGAATTATGGAAATTGAACGATTTTTAAGCATACTTTTTCAGAAAGTGAAGGCTGAAAATTATTCATCTTCCATTGTGTAATAAAGCATTGAAGGGGAAAAGCACATTGTCATTACATTCAAAGTTTTTCCTATCACAATTAACCAAAAGTGACCCAAGATTTACATTTGCCCAGTAAGTAATCACATGCAGGGCTGATTGATGCCGTAGAAAACAGGGCCGGTTTCATCAAACGAACTTAAGGTCCAGCTGAGCTGCAGCATATTGAGCAATATCATCCAACCAAAAACCCCTATGGTGGTTTATTCACTCAATACGTCAACACTTTTATGAAAATGAAACTAGTAAGTTTTATATTATGTAAAGGTGACAGAATTTGATTGTAATTTTTATAAGAAAGTGAAGGTTACCCTGCTAGAGCTCAAACAGATGGGCAAAAACGTGAATATGAGATGGAGGTCTATAGTCGCGAGAATATTTTATTGGATCCTTCAAAAATTTCAAAAAATTCTGGAAGGAGGGCTTTGGGGAAATTAATGCTAAATTCTTTCTGAGGAAAAGTAACTTTGCATAGTTTTTGTATTTTATTTATTTATTTAATTATTTTATGTTTTTTAGTTTGGTCAACGAAACAATATGAATTAGACTGTTATCCACAATGCACCCAAGGAGTATTTTGAACTCATGATTAATGTGGTCAATGTTATTAAGAATGTTAGACTAATCAATGAGCAATTGGTGTCAACGACCTATTGTCAACATGATGATTTTGCTGAGGTTATGGGGTTATGGGGAAATATAGCAGCTTATACGACAGCTCAAGCTCGACTAAAGTTATATTCTTACATTGAACAATTAAAAAGTCGAGTATTGTATTTTGACACAGACAGTATTATTTACTTGTCAATAGTTGACAAACAATGATATCAGGTACCCAGTGGCTGGTGCCTTAGTGAAATGACTGACGAATTATGTGAATATGGACCTGGATCTTACACTACCGAATTCCTCAGTGGAGGTCTTAAAAATTACACTTACAGGCTGTACAGTCCATCTATGGACCAATACCGTCATGTAATCAAGGTTCGTGGTATTACTTTGTCATCAGATACTATGAAAAAAGTTAATTTTTATTCACTTCATTGAATGGTTTTTGCTTGTGTAAAAAACAAAGGAAAAGAAGAAGTAAACGTACTTAGTCTTCGTATTGAGTGTCAACGGGATCGTAAGGTTGTTACTCCTAAAACTTTGAAAAAATTTCGTGTAGTATATGATAAACCTATTTTGAAATGTAATTTTTGTACATTTCCTTATAGTTGGACAAAATGATTTTTACAGAAAAATAAAAATGTTGCATCAATTTAAAAATTTTTCCTTTTGATACTTAAAAATTTTTTCAACGCTCCAAATTTTCTACATACTTTTCACGAACAGCTCATTCCAGTCATTTTTCTATAAAAGACCTTATTGGTTCATGCTTTTTATGGCCAGCTCATTCTGGTCGTTTTTTAATAAAAGACCTTCTCAGTCATTTTTGGCAAACATTTAAACTTTATAGGCATGCACCCATAAGGATAATGTTTCATCGCGTATAGACTCTCTCAAGATTTTACTCATTAAACAGACCATTACTGACCAGTTTGACCATTCTGACATTTATTGACTTGAACAATCATTCAGGAATGGGACCTCCGAACATATTTATGCCTGCAGGTGGTGCCCTTTTGTTGAAGGGGGTCCAGGGGTGCAAATTTTTGAAAGGTTTCCTCTACCCACGGGGGAAGCCGTTTTTACACATGATCTCTTTTTATTTCTTTTCCATTTTTTGTTCACTTTAGTTTTCCTTTTCAATTTTCCATTCATCATCGACTTTCCTTTTCCACCTACAGTAACACAACTATTACCATAATTCCACTATTACCCTAATCCAAAAATTATCATAATTCCACTATTACGGTAACTCCAGAACCTGTATGCTTAACCATACCCCCTATAAATCAACACTAAAATCAAACGTATATGTTTACCATACCCCCTATAAATCGGCCAAAAATCGACCGTATATGTTTACCATACCCCCTATAAATCAGCCAAAAATCGACCGTATATGTTTATCATACCCTCTATAAATCGGCCAAAAATTACAAATTATAGGGGGTACACAAAAGATAGGACTGTGCTTAACCATTCCCCCTATATGGGCTGGCCTTACTACTTATCCATACTGAAGAGCAGTGCCAGCCGGTGCCACTTGGTACCGTGCCCTACCACCTTTGAAGTATGAATAGGTTTTTGTAATTTTTGCAGCACTGCGCAGCGCCATGCTGCACCACCATCAAGTTTCAACTGAACCGAAATTTTCGAACAAGTTATGTGTTCTAAAGTTGCAGCATACTGTTGTTATAACATATTGTTGCATACTGTGACATCTATACATGTAGTTGAATCATATTTTTCACTTGAATGATGAATTCTGACACCTGCCTAATTATTTTACCAAATTGATTACTTAATTTTCAATGAAGATTTACTAAGAAGTTGCTCACTCATTTTGCAATTAAGACCTCAATGTGTAAAATTTATGAATATGCAAAGTAGGTATTAACGTGTTCCTACAGCAAGTGTACTCGCACATTTCGATTGTGTCTTTATTCCCCCAATGTCCCTTTTCTGCAAATATCCCGATTGTCCGAAAACCCATATTCCCCATAGGTCCTGATCCCCGAATAATGAACAAACTTCCTATTTCCCCGAAATATGCATTAGTCCCTATTCCCTGAACGTCCCGATTTCCGGAATACTAGGGAAAGGATGGATCCACTTTGAATCTGGGTCCTAAACAGCAGGTCCGACTGGACCCAGATCAGATCTGGATCCTGTATATAACACACATGTGAATGAAATCATGTGTATGTATTCAATTTTTCAAAATCAACTTATATAAATTGACATTTCTCAGCAGTTCAAGAGCTATTAATCATGAGAATGAGAAGCAAATTGAAGTAAGAGCCCAACATCTTTAGGCTAGGCTTTTTTGCAAGCTTCTATCTGCAGCGTGCAGGAATGATTGATTTTTATTTTTCTTTTGCGCTTTTTATTTTTCGATTTTTTTTCGTATTTTTCATCTTTTTCGCATTTTTCATTTTTCGCATTTGTCGAGAACGAGCAATACAGATTATTTGAGAAGAGCAAAATCCAAAAGTAAAACGTGTGGCGAAGTATGATAAGCCACCACGCGGCGCCACTTGTTAGTATGAATAGGACAACCGGAGCCGCGCAGTGCCTCGCGGTGAAGTATGACAGGGCCTTAAACTCTGGACTAAACTCGGTAACTCTTTTGAAAATAATTTCCGTCTGGCGCGAGAAATGTCTAAAAAAATTTGCACAGTTAAAAAAATATTAGCTGCACAGAAAAGCTAAGCAAATGACCAGCGCTGTGGCACGATGCGCCAGATTTTGAGATTTCAACTTTCCAAAGTACAACATTTGTATCACGACCTTGATTCCCGAATTTTTTTCATTAAATGAGAACCATGTGCAAACTTTTTCTTCTCATTTCCAACGTTTTTTCCTAACAAATAGCCTTCAATCCCGACAAATTTCAATTGCAGCGTTTTTTCTGGTGATACAGTATAGTGTGCGCAAGGGCGGTAATTAAACAAGCAATGTGTACTTTATTTCATTTTTTTTGGTTACAAGCATTTGAGAAAAAACAGACTAGTCTGTTTTTTCAAAATGCTTATAACGCGAAAATGCTGAAAGTAAGTACGCATGCAGAATTTCGTGCCGAGATAATATTGTTGTTGACTGTATGTCAGGAATCGATTAACTAACGGCGGTAAACTGTAACTAAACTCTTAACTATAGTCTGCTTTTTATAAAATGCCACTAAAATGAAAAATCACACAAATATTTGGTGACTTATAAATCGCCTACATGAAGCTTTTCCAATAAAATTTTTTACTGAAAAAATTTCTAAGCTCCAGTTAAGTGTCGTCACAAAATTTTGATTCCATATAACACACGGCTTGGCAGAAAATGCTGAAAAAATAAAATAGTACTTGCTTTCCGGATTCATTATTTTGAGGCATTTTGTAAAAAACAGACTATAAACTCGATAACTCTTGAAAATAATTTGCATGTGCGAGAAATGTCAAAAAAACTTTCGCGCGGCTAGAAAGTATTGGCTTTACGCAGAGGAGAAAGCTCTGTGCATGCCCTTTAGGGCCACTGATGCTTTTTGCATTGAGTGAAAGCGAAATATGACAAAAACGATGTCAAACATATTGGAGGTCACATTGAAAGCGAAGCGAATAGCAATATTCTCACATTTTGGTGAAGGTGCCTCTGACAAAAAGCGAACAGTATTCTCACTTTTCGCTTGGGGCGCTTGTCGGAAAAAGCCAGCCCATATAGTAATTCTCACTTTTTGCTTCCCACGCCTCTCACAAAGCATGAGCACACTTGATCGCTTTTGCTTCACATACTTCTTCACAAATGTCATGAGCGGAATAAAATTTGAATATTTTCTTGTATTTGATTGCTGGGTGAATGAACTTGAAATCTTTGATTGGTCATTTCAGTGACCATTAGGAAATCTATGTTATATGTTCGCGCATATTGAAGACTTTTCAAATTTTAATTTTTGAACTTTAATTTTTAATTTAAATGTAACGTACCAGCTAACTAAAATATGCAACGACCAGTTTTAGAAGTACTTCCGCCTACTGTATGCTTCTTTAGCCACGCCTCTTGCTTTAATTTACTCCCAATTTCCATGCTTACATGCCTTTAATCTACAGTATGCTTTGCCACCTACGTTTTTTAGTTTTTCATGTGTTTTTCAGTTTTCCATGCATTCCTCCTAAATCTTCTGTCTGGGTCCGGATTTCTGTACTTTCTACATGGGCAGGTGTGTTTATGCGTCTGGGGGGAATTATTGTACTTACGGAATGTATATATTCAAGTGCATTACAAGGGCCAGGTGCCAATGTGGAAATAATTATGTGTGTCTTTAATTGGGTCAATGGGGTGTGAGACGATCAAAATAAAGTGCTTCACATAAATTTATGGGAATATTTGGGTGTGAATCCCAGACACCCTTGAGAGGATAGATTAATAAATGAAATTATATCAAATAAATGAATATCACATACTGTACAATCTGTATTTACATTAATGCTTCAGCATGTACGTTACATAAATAATTTTTTAAATTATGCAAATTTTCATTCAAGATTTGTAACTTTGCATTAATGTCATGCTGCACTTCAATGGTACACTATTTACGTTCCCAGGATTCCCACCTAAATCTTGCCGGGTGTTTTTAAAAACAGGCCCGCAGAACAATGTTTCTTTACATGTGCAGAATTGGGTGACACATTATTCGATATATTGTCGTGGACTACTGATACTGGTGTCAAAGAAGCTTTCCACTTAACTCTTTTCTCAATGTTTTCGTTTTGCTTTCAACAATGTTTCTAATCAAGTAGTTATGTCTGTGAAGTAGGAATTTCAAAATTGTAATCACTTCCACCTGATGCAGTATTTATTTCACTGCTGTCCTGACTGTCCTGCTATTTTGGATTGTCCTATTGTATTATTTGACTTCTTCCCAAGTTGTTGATCATGGTCATGAGCATAGATGGACAGAAAAGGACTTCTTCGGGACGAGGGTTTAGACTCATACATCTTCCAAAATCAGAATGCTTTAATAATTTTTAGACGTTTCTTGATGTGCTCGACTTTCAGTTCCAATCAAAAAATTTAACTTTTTTCCTCAAAAAATTTCAGCGTCACATGAAAACCCGTAAAAACACAATAATCTATCATTTTCTTATAATTTCTGACATTTTTTCTACTTTCAGACCAGAGGGTTCAAATGGTCATTTTAAAGAAATTTTTGATAGGTTTTATGACTTATTGATATTTTTTCTTTTTTTATAACCATCAGGATCGAAAATGTAGGGAACGAGCTTTCCTGACTCAGGAAAGGCCATTTTTCTTAAGGATTGGGACGCCTATACATCGGCCTTTAGTAAACTATTGGTTAACCGTTTCTTAACATTTGAAGTCATATGCATAAAATTTTCATGGAAAAATTATACAGTAGTTAATGCCAGGGTAAGGACAAAATGCACTCAGCTGCAGAATATGCTTTCTCACAAACATGAAAAATTTTTTTTTCGAGAAAGTCTCACGTGCCGACGAATTTCATTGAACGTCACCTGATTCACATCACACTTTTTTGTTATGTTTTCCGTCATGTTTTGTGTTACATTAATTTACATCAATTTTACGTTTCGTTTTTATAATTTTTACATGAATTTTCTGTGTGTACTTTTTCATGTTTTGTTTTCTGTTTCATTTGCGCACTTTTATTCCCGTTTCGATTTATTATTTTCCATCGCACACGTAGACTATGGTATGTAACCCGCTAGTCAAGAATTTCCATTAGAGATAAGCTCTCCGAGCTCATCGCTGTAATTGGAGCACAACGTGCGACCTCTTATCAGTAAAAACTAGCGACGTTTTGCAATGCGAAATGACTAGTTGGAAATTCTCACTAGATGACATTCCTATGTTAAGCATGGAGAGTGAAAACTCGCCCCAATGCTTAACGTTGTGAACTGGAAAATGTCTATGTGACCATAGGTATCTTCTGCAGCAATTTCTGCTGCAGAAGTTAGCTTGGGAGAGTGTTAACTCCGCCCAAGGCATACTGTAGTTCATGGGGCCCTTTAAAAAGGCATGTTTCGTTAGTTTTTCACTCATTTTTGGGCCTAATCATTGTTGCCTCTTTTAGCTTGTGTCTCGCATTTGCCTTTTGTCGCCTTTATTATTATATTTTATATTACATCTGCATTCGCCACCCAACAAATAAATTTGCATATTTCGCCTTCCGTCTCCCGCACATTGCCCGTTACAGTAACCCGACCGTAGGAGCTTACCCCCGTTGCCATTGATCGAGAACCCCCATCGCCTCCCCGAGGAAACATTTGATATCATCACCCGCCGACCTACAGCCGCATTACATTCCACACCAGATCCCTTCGGATTCCCGTACCGGTTCCCTCGCCATCCGTAGGACCCACACTTTGACCCTTGAACCCGTCGCTCAGCGCCGAGTACTTTGAGAAGAGAATTTAGTGAGTCTTCTCAGGGGTTATTATTGTTGAGGGTATATTTGTGGTAATCCTCCTTAAGCTACTTTTCCCTCCCCTGGTGTCAGGTTTTCCCCCAGAGTCGATCCCCAAGAGTCATAATTTCCCAGAGTCGAGTCAAAATAGAGTATTCTGCCTTAATCTCCTCTGAGCTCTCTTCTTTTATTTTTTTCCATTTTTCTTCAAATTGGGCCTCCATCCACTGCGTGTGATTGGATAGGTTACTGTACCGCCGTACTTGGTTACAGTATGACTGTGATTTGCACGTACTCTAACTACAGTATACCTGGGTACGGGTACTTGAGTATCACAGCCCATGAGGTTCTACAGCCCCTGAGGGTTTTGGAATCTCCGATCACGAGATACAGTACTCCTTCCACTCTTGATTCTGGATGTCAAGTGTGGTTGCGATTTGTTATCTGTGTCTGGTATGTGTGTCAACACACTTTTTAAAAAATTTTGCTTATCTTCACTGAGCACTAGCCAAGTTGCTCATTTTTCCGGCCAAACAAGCCAAAATTATATTGTTGACACATATAACACCGTACTTAGCAGATCACATTGCTTATCTCTTGGGCCTCAAATTTTATTTTATTTACTTTACTTTTTATTTTCTTGGTCTTCTATGCGTAACCTGTGACCCAATTATAATAACTTCTCACTCAATAAATTTTCTTATCTCAAAAATCAACTCAAATAAAAAAAACTATTAACCCATTTTCTCTCCTTTCTAAACAAACAAATTATATTTTATCTTTCTCCTTCCTACAAATAAAACATTATCTTTTCACTTCTATTGAAATTAATCAAAAAAAAAACATTTTCTTTTACTGGTCACACATACCTCATAGTTGGCAACCATTCAGTAGGTCATTCTTATTATTTTTTCCACTACTGTACCATCTTCTCTCTCTTCTTTCTCTAGGTAGTTGCACGTGGTGAAGATCTTACCGATCATGACCACTAACGTCAGCAACAACAACTTATTGTGTTGTTGTTATGAGGTAATGTGTCTTGGCGACCCTACCTCTGACGTCCACAACTACCTCACATGCTGCTGTTGCACTGAGGCATGCCTAGCTAGGCTATGCCTCTGACATCAGCAATAGCCGCATAGCATGTAGCCATTAAGGGGTTGATGGTTGTCTGTGTCCTTCCCCTGTGTCTGCAACAGCTGCATCCCTTGCTGTTGCTTTAAGGGGTGGGTGGCCCTCCGGCTCTACCTCTGACGTCAGCAATGGCAATGTAACAGGTTGTTATTGCAGGGTAGTGACCGTACGGCACTGTCTCTCTGACGTCTGCAACAGCAGAGGTTCGTGTTGTTGCACTAGGACAGGTCCATTATGCCTGCTTCAGTCATTGACATCAGCAACAACAATGCTCCATATTGTTGTTCAGAGATGTGAGGCCTTACAAACTGCACATCTGGCGTCTGCAACAACTGAATTTCATATCATTGTCGTAGGATAACTGAGACTCAGCTATTACCTTCTGACATCAGCAACAGCCATGCTCCATGTTGTCGTAGCAGCGTTGCTGGCCTTAGGGCCCTATCTACTGATGTCCACAATGATAATGTTTCTATTCCAGTATCGGAATTAAGACTTTACAGTCTTATTCTGGCGTCAGCAACGGCGATGCTCTGTATTGCCGTAAGAATCTGTAGCCATAGGCTCTTACTTTTTGGCATACATACTGCAATATGAGACTATGGCACCTATATCCCAGTTACCTGAGGTCAGCACTGAGTGTGTGGTGGTGTATATCACATCTTTTGACGTCAGCACCGGGTTACTGTGGGTTTACAAGATGCCACTTGAGTCCTAGGTGATTGCTGGAATATTACCTTCTCACCTATGGCTTTTGTTTGCAGGTTGTGTCTGTGTGTCACTGGTGCCTGAGAAACATCAGTTGACATGCATACTCAACCTGAGATGCACTCAGTCCGTGATACTGATCAGGTTGTCCGCCAGGGCAGGGGCACCAATTGATCAGCATGTGACCACCTTCTAAGCTTTAACTGCAGGTTTGAACTGGTTTACACTCGGCCTCAGCTGGGTCAGTTGTTCAACTTACGCAACCATTAGGCATTTGCAGTCGGTACTGCCTGTGTCTAACAATCGCAAGGGTTGACAACCTTCTTGTAAATTTCTTATCTAAATTCTCGCATTTCTTTCTCATCTATGATCTTCTTTAGTGTCCCCACCAGAATAATTCCTCAGGAATTACAGCACAGCCACTGGTTGGGCCTAAAGTGTACAAGGCCCTTCTGTAATCATTCTTTACACTCAAACGCCTTTGTTAGCTGGCCTAATAATGTCTGCACTAGAGTCGCCCTTAATCCTGAGTCCAGCTCCGTTGGTTGTCCCGATAGCATAATATGCAGCTAGTCCGCCTAAGGGAAGGTGTTCATGTCCGCCTAAACACATTACAACTAAGTCTGCCTTAGCCCCTCACTTTACACTCATTTAATCGAGACAGACTGTACCCCTGATCTCAAGATGCTTTGAGCTCTGCCTCGAATCATAGGAGGAAGCCTGCATTTCCCCACCTCCATTAGGCACAGCTGGGCCAAGGACCCCCATGCCACCCATTTACTGACTGAGTGTGTTAGAATAGCACCTCGGTACCTGGTGCTCTTGCCTCCAACTGGTGACCTAGCGATCCTCACTTCATCTCAGTGACTGGAATCCCGGCCCCCAGCTGTATATAATGCTCCTGGAGAGTTCCCGTTCTGTTCAAAATGCGCATTCCTGTTTTGGGCATGGTTGTAAAATATATGCGAATGTCCTTCCCTCGGGAACCTCCTGTCTAGTCATCACGCTTTTCAGAGATCGCAATTGCTCCTAGTGAGTGAGGCGGATTGGGTAATAGCGCACCCCCTTTGCGTATGTTAGGCCGCTGTGGGGTCACAATTAAGCAACAGTTCTAACCACAGGCTAACAACAACAATAAACACCAAACTCTCCCAGACGTTTCACCAGATACTCGCCAGAACTTTCACCAAACCTCAGGCAGAACACCTTGGCTCGTACCTCAGGAGTTCCTACCCAAGTCTCCAATCCTAATCTTATAAACTCCTTCCCCTACGCTCACAAAACAATACACTTACGGGTTCAATGTGTATTGGGTGACGAGTGGCGACGCCAAAAACAAATAATAAACAAAATAATTATAAGTAGGCGATGGCGGCGTCGCTCCATGAAAACTAATCTTTTTAACAATGATAAAAAGACAGAAAACACGCGAAACAGTGGCAGCATAAACCTATGCAAATTAATCATTCTTTCCGGCCACTTTTCGCCGCGTCCAACCGCCTGCGCACCGACGCCGGAAGCTGAACACGTGCACCTGAGCCCACCTCAACATCCCTCGGCCCTCAAAACCGACCAACGGGAGGTGAAAACCTTTCTGCAGCCTGAGTCTCATACTGAGGCCCTGACTGCATAACAGTTTTCCCCTCGGAAAACAAATTTTTGGGGCTACCCCCTCCAAGATGTGATCCAGCCCCTACCAGGTCCTTCAGGTGACGGCGACCTTGACCAATCCATTCGGCAGGGCACTCCCTTTCGGGCTACCGGAAACGATCACGAACGTAGTTCGGCCTGGACTTTGACGTCGATCTGTGCCTAGATCCGGGGCGTCGCCGTTCCTCTTCTCCTATTTCCTGGTTTTTACAACCTCGGTGATGAGGTGCCCCAGGTGCGCTTCCTCCCTGGTCGGCCGCTCGCCACATCGCTCCGTCCAATACAAATCTACTCAGTAAAAAATATTTTCTATAAAATATTTCAGATTTACGAAATAAATTTATAAACGCAAAATAAAATTTCACGTCTTCATCTTTTTCAGGCCCTGAAAGTAAACGAGAAAAAATACGAGGGCTATATACACGCCCGAAATAAGATGGACGGAAAGACGAATTTCGCCGGGCAACTTTTGGGCACCGGAAACGAGAAAATTTAAAATTTAAAGCAACAATAAAACGAGATAATATATTTTTTTTTTTGTATTTTGTATTTTATTTTTGTTTTTGTATTTTTATATTTTTGAAATAAAATTTGTACGAAATAACGAATTTTGGTCCAAAAAGTAAGCGGCTATATGAAATTATTGTTGCCCGCCGCCACCATAACCGCCGTATTGAAAGCTACCACGGCGAGGGTAGGGACCACCTCGAGCTCCACGACCCCTGAGGAATCCCCCAAAAACTCCTCGAGGTTGGGCCACACGAGGGGGTCCGCCCATCGCCTGTCCTCTATACGGTTGCGGATTAACCATCTTAAAGGGTCTACCTTGACCCTGTCCCTGACCCCAGCCCCGGCCATATCCCCCTCCAGTTCCCCTCTGGTACGAGCCCTGAGTGGAACTTACGGAAGATACTCCTGAAGCTGAGGTAGTGGACCTACCTTGACTTTGCTGATTCGCGTACGGTAATTTGAACACTCCAGGCTGGTGCCGACCCTGCGAGTGAGACGATTGTCGCGAGTGCTGGCTCCTAGTCCTGGATGCATCCCTAGGTTGTCTTTCCGTTAACATTGGAATCTTGAAGGGTTGCCCCTCCTCATCCTCTGCCTTCTGGAATTTACCAGAAAATTTCTGAACCATGTCCGACAACCTTCTTTTCGCTGCCATATCTACTGCAGTTTGTTGGTGCTCCTGCATTCGGTTGGCGTACGCTTCCCTGAATGCAGTACTACCTTCTCCCCGCAGGTAGATAGAATAATACCTTTCCGTAAAAAATGACTTGGCCCGTGCATCAATTGCACCAATGTGTCTCGGGCCCAACTGCTGTTGTTCTAACTTTAGCAACACCATGGTACATAAGTATCTCACGGCTGCCATCACTATTTCCGCATCAAAATGATGAAACCAATTTGGCATGAACTTGAGCCAAATATATTCCCAAATGGGCTCAGGAACGTTTACATGATCATACAGGAAACCACCTTGAACATCAAAGTGATCCCCGTAGTTCTCGTAAAGCTCCTCTACTCCATTATTCACTAATGCCCAGATGATTTGGTTTCTATTATCATCTGGCATATCCTGAGCAAAGAATTCGATCACCTCCGGTGTCGAAAAATCTATCCTTCCCTTCACCAAGGGAAACTTCTTATGGACGTCCCAGTAGTCTCTCAAAACAGAACTTAGTTACTCCAAAGTTACTTCCTTATCTCTACTTCTCTTGACCGATTTCGTCGGTTCCGACGTAGAGGGTTTAGAAACAACTTTTTTCCCTGAAGCACTGCTCTGGTCCTGCTGAGAGGTCTTATCAACCTTAGACAAGGGCTTAGCCAAAGTACTTTTCGTCGTTGCACTTACCTGAGATGCAGACGATTTACTAGGTACTTTAGCCGAAGCAACCGTCGACTGCACCTGACTCGTAGAACTTTTGGTTCCAGGCATCAGGCTCGTCGGCGTAGTTCCCGTCTTGGATTTGGTTGAATCCGTCAATAAAGTTGTAGATCCTGCAAACTTCAAATCCACAGACGTAGAACTCCCTGTCTGTTCTCCTTCACCATCACTGATTTCAATAACATCCTCTTCATCTCTCTTTTTAGCCCTATTGGCCCTTCGGGCTAACTTTCGTCTTCCTAGTCTTTTAATTTGTTCGTCTGTACGACCTTCTGCTCTGAACTTTCTGACCTCTTCGGCAGTATACATACCTGGTATACCACCGTCCATACTTGGATCTCTGGGCGCTACTTGAACTGTCGGCCTAACCTTGCTGACCGCAGGCTGGATGACCTGCGTACTAGAAGGTTGCACCGGCAATTTTGGGATATGATAAGCAGTAGGCGGCTTGGCTGGAGCTTGCACGACTGTAGGCGCTGCCAGAGGCGTCGGCTGCGCCGTAAAACCAGCCAATACTAGTTCCAGCTGCTTCTGCTGCTGATCTAATCTCGCTTTCTGCTCCGCAAGCTGCTTAGTAAAAATCTCTTTCTGTCTCTCGATTTCCTTTTCAGCTTGCTCCCTGAGCCTTGCTTCAATTTCCTCTATTGCTGGACTTGCAGCAATCGTTATCAGATTGCTTTCATCCAACATCGGCTCTGCCCTGACATCCATTCCAGAAAGTAAACTCTCTGTCTGATCCAATAATGAAGTTACCAGTGTTTCTTGATCAGGCTGTATCAACGATTCAACAGTGACCTCATTGTCCACTTCTAAATCGTCTCCTACCTGATTCAAGTCTATGGGGGTGTTGAGGTCTGCAGGTATCACCTGTTGCTGTGCTTTCGCCGCAACAGGCTCAGCCTGCATCCCCTGCACCTGACCCAAACTACTCATATCAACTCCAGGTTGTTGACTCACCGTTGTGCTTACCTCAGTGCCTGTAACCGGCACTGCTGGCTGCTTACCTATCGGCGTCACTACAACCTTATCGCCAATATGCGTAATCGTAAAACCTGGAGCATCGGACGGCAATATCGGCTCAAAAAATGGCGGCTCGTAACCTGGAACGTATTCCGGTTGATACGCTAAGATGCTCTTTTTCTGATTCTCCTTCGTTGCGTCCTCACTCATATCTATAGGGTATCGCAAACCTGGAACTCTAACAGCTATCTGGCGGAAATAAAACCTCTGATAGCAGTACGGATTATCTTTTTAAACCTTTCAACCATTCCATTTCCTTGTGGATGGTAGGCAGTTGTGAAAATCTTCTGACACTCCAACAATTTACAGACTGACGTCATCAAATCAGCTGTAAAGCATGAACCATTATCACTCAACAATTTCACTGGGGTTCCATGCCTGAACACAATATTTCGAAGAAAACTGTCCACAATGGTTACAGCAGATTGATCCGGGATCATTTCTGCTTCCACCCATTTTGTAAAGTAATCTTGAAATACTATCACATACGGTCTTTTCTCGCTCATGGGAGATATTCCCACAATATCTACCGAAACTATGTCAAATGGTCCTCTAGGAATGATTGGATTCAATGGCGGAATCGTAGCCTTTCCTGGAGTCGCAATTTGACATATCGGACAAAAACTGATCCAGCTCCGAACATCCTTCTCGATGCTCGGCCACCAGAACCGCTTCTTAATAATAGCAAGGGTTCTCTTAAACCCTTGATGCGTCATCATCACTGCTCCATGATACTGATGCAGGACAACTTTTTTGAGAACAGAGGGGACAACAACTTGATCCTCTGCCTCGCCAAAAGTCTCTCTATATAGTATCCCTTGATCGATATAAAAGCTACTTTGAGACTTAGTGCTACTACTAGCACCTAGTTTCTCGAAGATCACTTTTAGATCTTTATCCTTTCCTTGCAACTTTGACATCAAGGCGTTTGAGATAAGCCCTTTCGGTCTACCATCTTCAATCTCTGGGGCTTCTTCAAACTCCTTCTCCTTCGATTCAAATATTCTCTTCACCTCTTCTTTAGGTTTTGCCTGCCCAGGAGGATGTCCTTTTTCCTCCTGCTGCAAGTTTTTTGCCATTTGTCTAGTGACTACCGCCTCAATTTCATATTTCTCAGGCGTTCGATAATTATCAAATTCTGGAGAAATATTAAGTTGAGTTTCATCACTAACACTATACTTTGAAGCCACTGAAGCTGTGGCCATCTTCACCGGAGTGAAGACTCCTACAGCCTCATCCACTTCATCTCCTCTGAGTTCCCGAAGTTGTTTCACTAAAACTTTGTGGTTTTGGTTAAGGACTTCGTCTTCAGTAAGAGATTTCACTTCTTCTTTCTGAAAGATAAGTTCCCATTTTGGTGGCAACTTCTCTTTCTGCTCATCCGGTTCCTCCTTCCTGGAGAGGAAATCTGCCATGGCATTCTGTCTGCCAGGCACATACTCCAACTTGTGATTAAACTGGCAAATGAATGCGTACCACCTCTTGAGTTTGTCATTAGTCTGTGTATTCACCCTCATTGATAATAATGGTTTGTGGTCAGTTTGAATCCTGACCTTTTGGCCCAAAAGATAATGTTTATAAATTTTAAGGCCGTAAACCACAGCTAAGCATTCTCTTTCGGTGGCGCACCATTTCCTTTCTTCTGCCCGCAATATCCGACTATTGTAGGCAACTACCCAACGTTCCGAGTCAGTCTCTTGACATAACACTGCTCCCAATGCAATTCCACTGGCATCCGTTTGAAGAATGAATCGCGCAGATCCATCTAAAATTGGATGTCTTAAGAAAGGTACTGAGGTCAATGCTACTTTGAGCTTCTCAAAAGTTGTGTAATGTAACTCCGTTACATTCCATGTTCCCTTCTTGCCTGTTAATTTGTACAAAGGTTCAGCTAGTGCTGCTAGGTCTGGTATAAATTTCTTGCACCATTGTAGCATACCTAGGAATCTTTGCATTTTCTTAACAGAATCCGGGAATGGAAATTCCGTTATCGCCTTGACCTTCTTAGGATCCGGAGAAATTCCATTCGCATCCAAGATGTGTCCTAAAAAGTGCACCTTCTCGGGAAGAAATTCACATTTCTCTGGCTTAAGAGTCAACTTCGCCTTCCTTAACGCTTCTAGCACCAAGTTCAAATTCTCTAAGTGTTCCTCAAACGTATTCGAGAAGATGATAATATCATCTATATACACTAGGCAAATTTTCCATACCAAATCCCCAAGGATTCTCTCCATCATCCTTTGGAATTCAGCAGGTGCATTCTTCAACCCAAACGGCATCACTTTAAACTGAAATAAGCCCTCTTGGCATATAAAGGCCGTTTTCTCCTTGCTCTCCTCCTCCATCGGGACCTGCCAATATCCCGACTTCAAATCTAGAGTCGTATAAAACTTCGCTCTTCCAAGGCAATCTAAATAGTCATCCATTCTCGGGATGGGATATTTATCATCCTTGGTCACTTCGTTTATACCTCTAAAATCCACTACGGGTCTCGTAGTTCCATCTTTCTTTCCAACCAGGAACAAGGGTGCAGCCCACGGTGACTTCGAGGGCTCGATCACTCCTTGATCCAACATCTCCTTTATATGTCGCCTTACTCCTGGCCGACTATTAATTGAAGCTCTGTAATATCGCTTTGCTACAGGTCTTGCATCTCCTGTATCTATCTTGCATGTCAGAGCTAGGTTGTAGTAGCCGGATCACCAGGCAAGCTAAAGACATCTCTGTACTTCAACAAAGACTCTATAGCTTCCGTTTTCTTCTCTTCCGAAATTTTCGCTTTCGATATCATCTTGCATAGTGAAGTATAGAACTCTACAGAATCAGCTTTTGATAATGCAGGCATTCCTTCCTTTACCATGCAGGTCTGATATTCCTCTTCCTCCTTTATCTTCTTCATTTCCTTCACTTTCTTGTACGTATCGTCATCTTCAATAAGCATAGATTCTGTATAGCCAATGATTTGATCTCTCTCAAACCGACATCCAGAACCTGTGGTATTGGAGATTAGTACTACAAACTCCTCTTGTGATCCGTCTACAACCGCTTTCTCCATTCTGAACTTCCTTTCAGAATTCCTTGATTCGACAATAATTCCGTTCAACGTGGCATCTCCATGTTGATCCCAAAGTTTTGCCTTCATCAAAACATCTGTTCCATATGGAATGTAGGTTTTACTACATGCAACAATTGCAACAGTTGTCTTTAGCAGACAAACTTTTGGATAAACAATTTGATTTATGCAATCAGTCGACGCCACACTGACTTTAGTTACTTCTTCCATTACCGTTTGCACAGTAGTTACAGAAGGAACTTGAACTACGTCAATCTTTCTCTCAATGCCCTGTATTGTCATGGCATTCCTTTTGAAATCAATCACCACACCTAAATCTGGGTGTGCTAAAAAATCTGTGCCTAAGATCAGGTCCTCACCTGCATCTGGCAACACTATAGCATTGACTGGAAAACTTCCGAATTCAGTCTTCATACAAACCGGTATATACCCATAGGCATGCACAACTTTTCCATCAGCTACAGTCACTTTAAGGATACGAGGGTACACTGTATAATCAACGTCTAATGCCCTTTTCAGGAGCTTAGAAGACATGACCGTACACTGAGCTCCTGTATCGATTAAAGCTCTGGTAGCCGTTTCTTTAATAACCACATTTATGTAGAAAGGAACCGTTTTCGGATAATTTTCCAACAACCTTCTCTCTACGTCCGTTGCTTTTCTCCCATATTTCACATGAGCTAAATCTCTTTCTTTCACTTTCTCTAGAGGTGTCACCTTATCCAGGTGAATAATACTTCCGAGAACCAAACTAGAAGATTTGTTTCTACTCTGCTCGCTTTCATCATCCACATCCGTACGGCTTGTCACCATTACGTTATGCGAACTAGGTTGCGACTGGTTCGAAACAAATGATCCAGACTGATCCTGGATGGTACTACCCTGAATAGCAGGTTGACTAGTTGGTGCAGGTAACATCAACTGAGGCTGTCTCTGCAACTGGATGCCTTGCTCCCTAAGTCTGCAGAATTCCCTGTATCTCTCAAACTCTGGGTCATACCCGTACATTTGATCTTCTTCGGGGAATCCTACATAATAGGCACCTCTTCCTCTTCCTCTAAATCCAAATTGAGGTCCACCTCTACCTCTAAAACTTCCTCTATATGAAGCGTTTCTATCACCACCATAATATTGATTAGACATGCCACGGTTAAATCCACCGCGTTGCTGTTGCTGACGCCGGTATGCTAATGTCTTACACTCCTCCGTAGCATGCGTATTATTCTTATGATAAATGCAATAGGGTCTCTGCTGCTTCAACTGCTTCTGCTTTTCAGCAGACGCAGCCTTCACAGTAGTCAACTCTTTTAAGGCTTCACTCTGAGTAACTTGTAATTTATCTACTTTTTGAACCAATTGTAGCCACTCCTTTGAGAGAATAGCTAGAAAAGACTCCTTGGCCTGCTCCTCGTTAGACTTTTTGACATCACGAGGCGACGGACCAGGTAGCATCTCTTCAGCATTCTCCTCACTTCTCTCCTCTTCCACTGCCTTTTGCAACTGATTTTGTGGTCTTGACTTCGTTTGGTTATACTTTTTAGTACTTCCATACGGAGCATTCCCGACAAAAGCAATTTCCGGGCACATCTCCTCCGCTACAACTTGATTCACTACAATCGGTTTATCTTTGGCTCCAAAAGTAGTAAACACATTCTTATATTTCTTATCAATCTGAGTTACGGCGTATGCAAGGTCTTGCCATGTTTTCATCGATGGCAATACGTCCTGCAACTCCGTCTGATACAACGGACTACTCTTATAAATGAAGGCATTAATAATATTCTCTTGCCTTACTTGATCACTCTGATCTGCATAGACCAGATCCACATGATTACTCAACCTTTTTAAAAACTCTAAGGCTGACTCGCCTTCTTCTTGTTTCATATTAAACAACTCTCTTTTCAACATCGTCAAATCATAAGTCGGCGCGAGATACTTTAGAATATTTCTCCGCGCTTCTGTATAACTTGAGGATGTTCTCGCTATCCTCCTTGCCGTGTTCTGAGACAACCTTCTCAAACACTCTTTCTTCACTTTATCAGCCGTATTCTCCAGAAATTCACTTTCCAGATCAGTAAAAAATTTCAAAGCCTCCGTTGGCTTTATACTATCATGTAAAGGTCTATGTTTCAAGGCCTTTACCACATCTCTCACATCAACTTCAACACTTGAGCTAGAGTTCGAAGTAGATGAACTGCTATTATCACTATCTGAGTAATGTCTACTCCTAGCGCTTGACCTGTGAGACCTCTTTCGACTCTTCGACTTTCTTTTCCTTCTCCTCTCAGGGCTAAGGTCAGCTCTATTTGCGGTATCTCTCCAAGGAGTAGGACGAGAAAACCTATCCTCTCCCTGGGACGATTCGTCGCAAATAGTCACCTTCCTTTCCCTCGACCTCCTATTCTCTGAGTAACCGTAGGCATTCGATTGTGCTTGTTCAGCATTCCTCGAACTCTGCGGCTCCTCAGTCCAACCTCTATCTCTAGCCGAATATTTGTCTCTGTCCTCTTGAGACCTTACATAAACTTCTGAATGAACCTCTCTCTTCGGTTCACTAATTCTCTCAACTCTATTCTCAAGGTAAGAAGACTCACCTATCTTCCTCCGTTGATCATCCTCCGTTTCCTTTTCCTTGACCTGCGCGCTTTCGATTACTTTGATCAATAACTCGACCTTCTTCTCCAGCGCGTTAATTCGTACGTCCTTGGGATCGACTCGATCCCTCGGATCCTCTCGTCGAATAAAATTCGTAATTTCGGGGTCGTATCGCCTCGAATATTTGTCGTCATATAAGTTGGCTGGCGCGTCCTCGTAATACTCGTCGTAATTCATGTCCATCATGTTCGACCTCCACGCCGGTTTCGATTTCCGTCTAATCTCCTCCAGCGTCTCGGCCATCGGATGGACCAACTTTGAGGGCGACGTCGGTCTCTCCTTCTCAAAGGTCTGCTGACCTCTGACACTACCACTTACAGTAGTTTCAATCTCGGCTCTCCTAGCCATCTCAAAACCACTTCTCCTCAAATCTTCTTCAACTCTTGCCATTTCGGCAATTCCACTCTCTCTCCTTCCTTCAGTCTCAGGCGCCTGTGCTTGAACCTTTTCTACCGCTGCGTGTTCTTCAGCAGAGTCGAGATTCGAAACACTAGGTTCATGTGACCTAGGAGGAGTCCTCAACATTTTTCCTACCGGAATACTCATCTTCTTCACTTTTCCCGTATGTGACTGCAAATAAAACCCAGGAGGTTTAGTTATTTTTCTGGTGGTTCTCCGGTTATCCGTCGTGAGAGGCGTTAAGAGTCCACCACTTGTTAGGCTCCTGTGGGGTCACAATTAAGCAACAGTTCTAACCACAGGCTAACAACAACAATAAACACCAAACTCTCCCAGACGTTTCACCAGATACTCGCCAGAACTTTCACCAAACCTCAGGCAGAACACCTTGGCTTGTACCTCAGGAGTTCCTACCCAAGTCTCCAATCCTAATCTTATAAACTCCTTCCCCTACGCTCACAAAACAATACACTTACGGGTTCAATGTGTATTGGGTGACGAGTGGGGACGCCAAAAACAAATAATAAACAAAATAATTATAAGTAGGCGATGGCGGCGTCGCTCCATAAAAACTAATCTTTTTAACAATGATAAAAAGACAGAAAACACGCGAAACAGTGGCAGCATAAACCTATGCAAATTTATCATTCTTTCCGGCCACTTTTCGCCGCGTCCAACCGCCTGCGCACCGACGCCGGAAGCTGAACACGTGCACCTGAGCCCACCTCAACACGTAGTCTGGTGTGCAAACTAATTTTGTCCCTATCTGTTTACACTCACTAAGTTTACTTTAAGTTGTCCCCTTTACTTATTAATTCTTAAGCTACTTCGCACGCTACTCCTGGTGAGTAGGAGCTCCCCCATATCCAAGGTTTGTAAACTAGCACAACGGACTTAACCTCCAAATAAAATTCCCTTTTGGGGGGGGGGGGGTTATCCGTACTACTGTCCTTACATCGTCTTTTCTTTTACGGTTGGGAAACCACCATTTCATTTAAATTTATTTACTTTTGGTTCAACATAACCGGGTCTAGCCCCATTTTTCTTCACTAAAATTTGGGATGTATAATTTTCCCTCTCTTTACACACGGGTTATCCCCTCTCTAAGTACATAGGTGACCAGATAAATTCCCTTCTGAGTCAGCCTATCTCTCTCTCTCTCTCTCTGGCCGTTCTGAGGGCTAAAACCTTGTTCTTTTCTAGCCCCATTGTTGAGTGGTCACTAGTTATTGTAAAGAACAAGCGTTAAAGCCTCAAAAATGCCATCGCGAAAACGATCTTGTAATTCCCGGGCCTCTTCGCCGCAAAACCACAAGAGTAACACTTACCTCACTTTCACAAAATAGAGACACCTAAACATTCCTGTCGCCTGAGTACAAAGCTTAAGCAGACAAGTGAGCCCCTCTCTATTCAGTTTGATCGAATAGCTTCACAGGCACGATTATCAGTCTTAGCTACCTTACAGGAAGACGAACTCTCAACTATGAAGTCAGAAGTTGATCTACCTTCACAGATTGAGAATAAGGTCCAAGCTGCATTTGAAAACGCCCTTGGACTGCTCAACCAAAAGCTAGGGGCTATGAATGGCAGAAGGCACCCTCCTGTGTCCAGCTTCATGGCCCCTCCTGCCTTTTCAGGTGCTTTTGGTGAGTCCATAACGGATTTTATGTCTCACTTGACCCATTTCTTAACACTTCAAGGGGTAACAGAAACAGATCATGCATATAAAATTGCGTTTCTGGAGTCTTGCCTGACAGGTCCTGCTCTCTCATCCTACCGGGACTTTAGCAGTGGTACTCCGCAGCCTACCCGCTACGAAGAGTTCACCGCTTTTCTAAGGAGAGACTTTCCAGTAGGGCGTGACTCAGATCTGCATCAGCAGCTGATCCAGGATCGCCTGCAAAAGCCGACTGAGTCCGTGATAGTCTACCTTGAGCACCTTAAGAGATGGTCTAGGGTGGCTTATCCAGATCTCGTGACTGATGTTAGGGATTCAATTATAAAACCTATCTTTCTGAAAGGGTTGAAACCAGTCCTTCGAGATAGTATTAAGTTCAGGGAGTTCACAACTCTTGTAGAGACTCTCAAAGCAGCCTGTTACTGCCCCATCTAATGCTGTTTTCTCTTCAGAACAAAGGACCGCCGACAACGTCAGGTCAATGTCGAATCAAAGGGGCACCGCTCAACGTCTGTCAGCAACGCCGTCCGACTAGATTCGACATTTACAATCAGAGATGGCCTGGCTTGTGGCTCACATTGCCCGGCTTACAGCTCACGTTGCCCAACTTATGGCTCAGCAAACGGCAACGCCTTCGAGAAACCCGATGCTGTCAAGGATGCTGTCGACCCGCATCCAAAACGCTGGCGATCGCCCATCAGGGGCACATTTACAGATGTGCTCCTACCATGGATGCTGCACCCACAATGACGCTAATTGCCAGACCCAACATCCCGATAGCGCTGGCCCTAGCAATGCCACCGCCACTGGCACCAGCCATTGCTATTTTTTTCGAATGAGGGCGCACCCGACTGACCGATGCGACAGACCCTGCCCGCATTGCCGAAAGATACATGTGCACAGGGCTACGGCCTGCCCAAATCGGACCCCGACATTGCCTGGTGAGACTAACTTTGGTTAATCTTCTCAGGGGGCAAGTGGGAATTTTCGGCGTTATGCTAATCCAACTCCTTAGGGGACAGGGAACCAATATCGGTCACCCCCATGGCAAAATAATGCCGTAGGGGCTACCGATGGTCTTCTTCACCCAGATCTGTTTGATCTGGATGATGAAGTTCTGGCTGAACATCTGGCGGATCACTCACAACTGTCTTATCCTGTCTGTGTAATCAGTATTGGGTTTTCAGCTGCGTCAGTGGTTTCGGCATCAACTCCATTGTCGGCTTTGCCGCCCCCACTGCTGAAATACGTGAGGCCGGTCAATGTGAACCCGTCAACGACATCGAAAATGACTGGCGATGTCAGTGTAATCACGTCGTATTGACCAACGGAAGGTAAACCGGTGCCTCCGGCCCGTTTTATCCCCCAAGGACCGCCACCCGGAATTCTTACAGACTCCGCATTGGAGGTTGTCGGTTAACTGGAATCAATGAATCTGCTGGGTAAACTACCTTCTTTTTCTGACATTTCAGGTCTGAAAATCAGATATCCTTATAAGTCACCGGCTTTAATGATTTCTGGTTTACAGATTCCTCATCCGTCACCGATGCGATGCAGGCCATCTGGTAATGGATTTGGCCAAAAAGTATGCCCACCTCCCATGGGCGCTACTCAACGAGCCATTCGAGGTTGAGGAACTTATGGCCGCTGATGTGGTGCTATCGGCATCAGCAGCGTTGCGGATATTGGGACCCGACGTCGCTCCATGAGTGCTCGAGTTTATTGCGGACAGAATTATTTGTGCCACTCCAGTGGACAAGATCCTGTTGGACGGTGAACCGTCATCGCAGGCAGTGGACGCCATCCACCGCACTGTGGAGGAAGCGAGTCGCAATGGGCGGCCCACAGCAGTTGTTGCCACATCAGCGTCAATGACGACGACAGGAGCCCAAACACTGGCGGCGATTGCTCAACAGCAACCGGTCGCCAACGCCTTTGGAGAGACATTGCGTGCCGTCAACGATGATGTCAGTATCATCCAGGCGTCCCCATTCCCCATGGCAACCGCCCTGCAGTCCCCCAAGATTTGCATTCTTGGCCAAGTCCACCCATGCGGAGGCTTGGTCATCGACTTCCCCGGCGAGGACCCGCTGTCCTCGGAGAATGAAGCTGCCCGACGGGTGAAAACTGTACATTTTGGTGTATATTTACAAGCACCATTTGTAAATAGCTTGTACATAATAAATTGGGCCTTCGTGACACTACTGTTCTTTGGAATGAGCTCTGCAATACATGCTACTCAGTACCAATTTTGTGGTCTTTCAAGAAGCGGTCATCAACTTGAGCTACCTCAGAAAGTTGAATGCAAGCCACCAAAAGTAGCATGGAAGTGCACTTTGCAAAACCATAAGGTGTGCACTAACACTGGTTTTTTCAGATCTAGGGGCATTACTGCAGACGTCATTACTACCCAGCATTTAGCGCCTGCGGCTTGTACGCTAGCACATCACACTAAGGTGTTAGGTTTACAAAAGCTTGTGGAAATACGTCCTCGCTTTTAAAGCACTAACCAAACACTGGAAGTGATGTACTCATGGTGCTGCAATGACGTCTGCAAGACAGTGACTAACCTCTTCATCGAGAAGGGACAGGTCGCTTCGTGGGATGGCACTACAGCTCTAAGTACCTTAGGAGATGTAGGTGGATGCAGTCCCACTGCAGGGCAATGTACTACTCTAGATGGAGTAATCGTTTGGCCTACAACCAACTTTACAGCACAGTGTCATTATCGTCCTCAGGGCAATTACACTGCGTCTGTGTCAGGGAACCATATCATCATCAATGATTTGCAGGTTGCCTTGAAGATCCCGGGAAACTCTCGCATCTTCCGGTTGTGTCCCGACCTCCGGTTGAACACAGTACAAATGAATCAGGGTCTTCTTCTACTCATCCACGGAAGATTTAATCTGAATCAAAGGTTGTTCCGATTGGGGAAGGACTCCCATCCTGACCCCGTCAATGCCAAACTGAACTACCTGGCTCAGCAGATCAAAGAGTCGGAAATTAACAATTTTCGGTTCATGTGGCTTGAGCTGTGCTCTCACGCTCAACGCTACCTTGATCTGACTTGGCAGTTGCTTTGTTTTGACCCTAGACTAGGAGCCCGGGCATTCCTGCAAAAGAATGACCTGACCGCAGAATTCACCGGTGAAGCACTGACAATATGGCTGTGTCAAAAGGTCATCACCACTTATGTCTACCATTTGTACTGGGTGGGGGACACCTGTTACAAGTATCTACCCATACAGGTTGGCGGTACCATTTATTTTGCCACCCCCGGTGGCCCAGATCTCACTAAATTCAGCCCAAAAGTGCCGTGTGACCACCACTTCACGGGGATTTTCCGAAATCGCTCGGGCTGGTTTACTGAGTCTGGCATGGTCCATGTGAGCCACATTCCGCTTGAACTGTTCTGGAAGCAGCGCTTCAATGTCACTCACTTTGAGGCTCCTGGACTCTTTCACAATCAGTTGGCGATGACCCCTTCAAGTTTTGCTTTCTTTAAACAATACGTTTACAAGACTGAGCAAATTGGAGCGGTCCTGAACCAGCTGGTAAATTATACCGCTGGTCTATCCCTACAACCAGATACTCTTTATCAGGCGGTTGCCGGGGTAGGGACTGACATCAAAGCCTCACTGGAAGGTGTTGGTCTGGCAGCAAACCACGTGATTACTGATCAACAGCACAACCTCATACAGGGCTTACAGTCTCTTTTGAGTGGACCGGTGCAGTTGATCTTTAACACCCTCATCACTCTGGCAGTGCTGGTCGGTACAGGATTTCTCATCTACGTTGGGTTCTCCTATTATCTCAGTTACTGCCTGCGAAAAAAGACAGGTTCCCTTTGTTAGCCAATACTCTCCGTTGAACCTCCTCCGGAAAGTTCAATGTTGGGTAGGTTCTCATTACCTACAGAACGATGTGCCAACTCAGTTAGACAGGATCACTCCATGTTTTGTCATACTGGTTGACCACAAGGAGACTCCTGCTCTCCTTGATACTGGTTGTCCATGGACCATCATTAGTCAACGCCTTCACAAAGCCTTGATTAAAGAAAGTCGGAAGGCCCTGATGGCTTTCCAGCAACATCATGACTTTAACCCATTAATAAGTATCAATGGAAAAGCCGTCCATACTCTCCTATCAGGACTGTATGAGATCATGTTGCCTGGAACCCGTCAGCCACACACAAGAGTGGATATACATCTCCATGTCTGTAAGACTACCTCTCCTTTCTGGGCACCGGTCAATCTGATTCTTCGATTGGACTTTCTAGAACAATTCCAGAATATTGCTTTTGATTACCAACAACATATCTGTCGGTTAAATGCGGTAGAACTGCCACTTCTTCTGACAGCCGCTGAGATTGATCAGGTCGAACCCTGGTGGGAGAACACACATTCACTATCAAGGCCTCCCACAGGTCCGGGTCTCGATCAAGATCAAGGACTTCGTCTATTTCTCAGCCACTCTCGTGAGCTTCCTCGGTTGCCTCATCACGCGGGTCAACCAGAGGTAGTCCGACCTCTTCTAGATGGGCTAGTCGTCATTTTATGGCCAGGTATGGGTCAAACTGTCCTCGACCCCCACCTGGAAATTCTCCAGGTACACTAGAGAAAGGCCATTTTGGTGAGCCTAGTGATTCTGATGCGCCTGCATCCCCTGTACTAGAGGTGCCCCCACTCTCTGACACCCAGGTCAAATCACTAGGAGCTACTCAGAGCTCAGGAGAGCGATCGGATCATGTCCTTACTGTTCAGGTCCATCCCACTCCTGGGACCAATCAGGAGTCATCGGTTGGTTATGCTCTGGTAGGGCTACTCCGACACACCGGTTTGCCAATACCAAGGCCAACCGATGCACCAGAGTTGAGTTTTGAGGACCCCACACCCGACCCAGGTCATGTGGTGTCAGCTTTCTACCCCACTGAAATGAGGACCCCTCATATCCGAGTTCTATTGAACAATTGGGTGGAAGCCAAAGCTCTAATTGATACAGGAGCAGTTTTCTCACTCCTGGATCACAAGTTGGCGGTCCAGTTACTCGACTTGGTACTCACAGAGACTAGGGCTCGCCCTATAGCAGCCAATGGGTCTCCGATTCTACTGCTAGGCGCTGCCTATGTCAGGGTGACAGTGGCTGATGTCTCTGATTGAATTCAGGTCTAAGTTCAAGAGAATTTTTCAGCTGAACTAGTCTTGGGGATGAACTTCCTCTGACCATTCAATTGCGTCAGCTTGAACTGGGAGAAATCCTTTCTTCAGTTCAAGGAACTTCGGGTTCCATGTGAGGGCCTCATTCACAATCCTCCCTCCGCTCGTGGGGCACTACCCTTGCAGGAGTTGATTGTCCTTGAGCCTCGCATGCTGACACAATTTACTGCACCTGTACCTTCAATATATGCCACTGTGCCCGAGGTAGCTTTCTTTCCTAAGCCCCTTTTGGGACAACAACGCAGTGTGTACTCTGCTGGTACTGTGAGCACTGTGACTAATGGTCGCATACCCCTACAGGTAGTTAACCCAAGTACACATCCAGTGGTTCTCTACCCGCGCACGACCATGGGTCATGTGCAGATGCACACTGGTTCCCCACAGGGATCAGCAGTCAAGTCCGATACCATTCTCAATCGAAAGTGGGTCGAGGTGATAGCTGTGATATCTCCCGATATCTCCTCACAGCATAAGACAGTGTTACTCGATCTACTGGTCGCATTTACTGACCTCTATGCTAAGTACGAGAAGGACACAGGTTCCACTGAGCTCTTGCACCAGGAGATCAGCATGGGTGATGCTGGCCCAGTCTGCTGTTTCCCTTACCGCTCTGTGCCCTAGGAAAAGGACTTCATCATACAGGAAGTCAAAGCGCTCCAGGAGAAAAGTATTATTCGGCCTAGCACTTCCCCCTGGGCTACTAATACCATTCTGGTTCACAAGAAAAATGGGTCACACCAGATGTGTGTGGACTTTCGTGGTCTTAACGAGGTAATGAAAAAAGATGTTTATCCTCTCCCACCGATTGATGACATCCTCGACACACTCAAGGGTATGAAATACTTCACTACCCTTGATCAGGCTAATGCCTACTGGTCTATACCTATTGCCCAGGCAGACAAGGAGAAAATGGTGTTCAACACACCTATTGGACTTTACGAGTTCAACTATCTGCCTTTTCGTCTTTGCAATGCCCCTGGGATGTTTCAACGCCTCATGAATCTGCTTCTCACAGGACTGCAGTGGCGCACAGCACTGACCTATCTCGATGACATCTTGGTGTTTGGGAACTCTCACACCCAGATGCTTGAGCAACTGACGGATGTGTTTAGGCCTCTCCATCAGGGTGGAATGAAGCTCAGACTGAGCAAGTGCAAGTTTTCACACTCTGAGGTAGAGTATCTAGGCTACCCTATCTCAGAGAACAGCTTAGAACCAGATAAAGTCAAATTGGCTGCCGTCCAGGATCTACCCATTCCACAGAACGCCAAAGACATCAAGTCTTTTCTTGGCCTTGTGTCTTATTATAGGCGTTTCATCCCTGGTTGCGCCCGGCTCAGTGAGCCACTGACCAAGCTCTTACCGAAGGAAGTTACCTTCCTGTGGTCAAAACCTCAGCAAGCCGCATTCAACGAAGTCCGAAGGCTGTTGATGAATCCTCCTGTTCTGCGCCATCCCGACTTTACGAAATCCTTCATCCTTCAAACAGATGCAATTATTTCAGGGATAGGAGCAGTTCTGAGCCAGTTAGATGATAATGGATACAACCATCCTGTCGCGTGCGCCAGTAGAGGGTTAACAGCAACTGAGAAGAACTACACTATTACAGAGTTAGAGACTCTCGATTGGCAACTTCACCAAACAGATCAAGTGACATCAGCAACTCCACGCACTTCCAATTGACGTCAACAACTCCACGCACCATTGACATAATTCCACGAGCCAAAACGCACCAAAAAACCATAGGACCATCGACTGCCCGCCGTCATCTCTACCTGGACGTTTGACCTCCACAGACATGCCCCACTCGATAATACAAGGACGAGGACGCCCTTTTTGGAAGGACCGGCGTGTCACGTGCTGACGAATTTCGTTGAACGTCACGTGATTCACATCACACTTTTTTGTTATGTTTTTTGTCACATTTTGTGTTACATTAATTTACATCAATTTTACGTTTCGTTTTTATAATTTTTACATGCATTTTCTGCGTGTACTTTTTTATGTTTCATTTTCTATTTCATTTGCGCACTTTTATTTCCGTTTCCATTTATTGTTTTCCAACGCACACGTAGACTATGGTATGTAACCCGCTAGTCAAGAATTTCCATTAGAGATAAGCTCTCCGAGCTCATCGCTGTAATTGGAGCACAACGTGCGACCTCTTATCAGTAAAAACTAGCGACGTTTTGCAATGCGAAATGACTAGTTGGAAATTCTCACTAGATGACGTTCCTATGTTAAGCATGGAGAGTGAAAACTCGCCCCAATGCTTAATGTTGTGAACTGGAAAATGTCTATGTGACCATAGGCATCTTCTGCAGCGAGTTCCGCTGCAGAAGTTAGCTTGGGGGAGTGTTTGTTGCCTTTATTTTTATATTTTATATTACATCTGCTTCGCCACCCATCAAAAAAATTTACATATTTCGCCTTTGGTCTCATGCACATTGCCCATTACAGTAACCCGACCGTAGCAGCTCACCCCGGTCGCCTTTGATTGAGAACCACCGTCGCCTCCTCGAGGAAACGTTTGATACCGTCGCCCACCGACCTACAGCCACATTACATTCCATGCCGGATCGCTTCGGATTCCCGTACCTGTTGCCTCGCCATCTGTAGGACCCACGCTTTGACCCTTGAAGCCGTCGCCCAGCGCCAAGTACTTTGAGAAGAGAATTTAGTGAGTCTTCTCAGGGGTTATTATTGTTGAGGGTATATTTGTGGGAATCCTCCTTAAGCTAGTTTTCCCTTGAGAGTACCCTCAGTTGAGAAAGCCACCAGACCCTTAAGGTCAGGGCCAATAAGGGGATTTAGGTTAACAATGGGGTCCCCTACAGTGCCCCATTCTGCGAATGGCACCATCCCTCATTCTCAGTGAATAAGGACTAGGGATTGGCACCTGACCCGGCTGCATTGTCCATTATTCTACAGCTGAACCCAAGGACAAGGCCGAGGTACATCATAGATTTACCTGTGGTAGTACCAGCTGGGTTAGGTTCCCGAACTAAATATATCAATGGAGCCACCCCAGGGGGTCACAGCATGTTACCTACAGTGTCATGACCATATTTCCTATGGAATATGGTATGGGTTTTCCCCATCAATGTGACTGATCACCAATCTACTTAATGTGACATGGTTCCCAATTTCAGTTAATGTGACAAAAGAATGAAAATCCAATAAGTAGTGAGGCCAGCCCATATAGGTCATACGCTTAAGGATACCCTATCTTTCGTGTAGGACCTATAATTTGTCATTTTTGGCCGATTTATAGGTCGTACAGTAAGCATATACGATCGGCTTATGGCTGATTTACAGGTCGTACAGTAAACATATACGGTCAATTTCTTCGTCGATTTATAGGTCGTACAGTAAACATATACGATCGATTTATAGGTCGTACGGTTAAGAATGCATGTTCTTGAGTTACCGTAATAGTAGAATTACGGTAATTTTTCGATTATGGTAATAAATGTGTTACTGTGGGTGGAAAAGGAAAATCAATAATGAACGCAGAAAGGCAAACTGAAATGAACAAAAAATTGAAAAGAAATAAAAAGAGATCGTGTGTAAAAACGGCTTCCCCTCTGGGAAGAGGAAGCCCTCAAAAATTTGCACCCCAGACCCCCTTTGTCAAAAGGGTGCCACCTGCAGGTGTAAATATATTTCGGAGGTCCCATTTTCTGAACAATCGTTCAAGTCAACAAATGTCAGAATGGTCAATCTGGTCAGTAATGGTCTGTTATAGAAAAATGGGCATAAAACGCGTGTAGAAAAGTGAACACTTGAGATGAAAAATATTCTAAATGTAAAAAAGTAATTGATACCGCAAAAATACTTGAAGAAAAGAAAAGAAAAGAAAAGAAAAAGAAAAAAGAAAAGAACTAAATCATCAATACATGAACGTTATTCTACGTATAGAAAATTAATACATTATATTGGATGATTTATTTAGGTAGATGCGGTTTTGTATACAGAGTGTTTTCCAGAGCAAACATAGAAAGGTTAGACAGCTGAAACCATTTAGATCCTAAAACCAATTAGAAATGCTAGAAAAGGTCAAAGGTTCTATAAAATACGGTAGCAAGAGACGCTTTACCAAAATAATTAAGGTGGTGATTATTGTTACTTTGATAGTTTTCTAGAATAACCTAGAGCCGAGAACCTTCAAAGAAAAACCGAAAAGATTCAACCAAAAAGCAGAAAAAACTGGAAAAGGTTTAATGAGGGTAAAGAGGTATAAATAGAAAAAATAGAAGAAGAAGAACCATTCTTTTTTTTGTACTTGCGCTCGACACCTGAGACTACCAATGGAGGCCCTATTCGTTACGTTTATTTCGGCGTTAAGAGCCGCCTACATGGCATAGGGTACGATGATTTTACAAATATTTTGATTTAAAAATTAATATGGATGCTATTTTATAATATATTAATTTAGAACCGTTTTTAACGACCGCCGACATCGACGCATGGGCGTCTGTCTTCGGGAGGAGGCGTCGGCGGGCTTCAAGAGCTGGTGGAAAAGCCAGCGAGGGGTCGAATATCTGGCTAGACAGAAACCTTTTTGGGGTTTTATGAAACGTCTAGGCCGGATGTTCGAAAACTCTTCGCTGGCTGATGACCACCTAGCCTCGCACCTGTGGAATATCCTCCCCCCCTGGTGCGAGGGCTGAATGGGGAAACGCCGATGACCGCTACATTGATGAGAGGATAGGACTGGCGCTACCACATTTCTAGTAAGTTACGATGTTATAGTTAAAACAAGTCCTAGATATATAAATTTTATAAGCTAGCTGAGCTGTCTAAAACTTACCAAAGAACATTTCTAGAATATTCTAGAAGTTTTCAAATATTTACACAATTTTATACGATAAAATTTTATGATAAATAAAGACTATTGATAGATCTTGTACCTATTACTTAACAGTTAAATGATATATTAGAGTAAAAATTTTTGTTCAACTAAAATAGTTATTAAAATTTGTAAAAATTTTAGTGGATACGCGTGAAACCTCTAGCGAGGGCTGCGACGGCGGCGGTGGCAAAGGTGGATGTATATATGTATATTTTATTTTGTTTTTAAATTTTGTATATATATATGTATAATTTATTCTATTTTGTTTTAAATTTTGTATATATTTTGTTTCAAATAGATTAAATTGAATTAGAATTAATAAAATTTTTTATTTATTGCGTTTAATAGTAGAGGTAATTTCTTTAGAGTTCTACTATGAGTGTATGTGTGTGTGTGTGTGTGTGTGTGTGTGTGTGTGTGTGTGTGTGTGTGTGTGTGTGTGTGTGTATATGTGTGTCAACTTCTGGAATATAAAAAAAGGGTTTACTGTAGTCAGATAATTAGAGATGTACGAGTAATTGATATGTAGAGAATATGCACAAACAGATCTTAGGGTAAAAAGGACGTATAAGATACATAGTACTATAGAATTAAAGGAGAAAATAAAGGAAAGAAGGAGTAATAAAAGGAAGTTCATTTATAATTAGGAATAAATTAAAAGAATATTTCTAAACAATAGCTAAAGAGAAGGGTTGTATAAACAACAACAATTATAAGTGATTTTTATTATTATAAAAAAATGAGATGAAATGTACATATAAATATAATGTATTTAAATACTATAATCCGTAAAGGCTTCACGATTTTTATCAATCATTAGGAGAGAGTCAAATTCTGCATATATAAGTGCTTCAATACTGCCATCTGGTATATCCTCGCCAAAATTCATCTGTAAACTAGTGGTTCCTTCACGTACGAGTTCCCAAAAATTACCATCCATACCGCAAGGAGTCAAATCAAAAACAAAAACCGTGTTATGCATTGTAAAAGAATTTCGAGTAATTTCGTTACCCTTGTTATCTGTACCAATTCCTACACCCTCAAATAATTGTACAAAAGTGCACAAATATTTGTTTTCTTTAAAATTTAGCATATATGGTGTTGTAGGTAGTGTTGTAGTGCCACTTGTTATTTTAATTTCGTTTAATCCAAAATGCTTAAAATTGAAGGGGCTTTGATAATAATCACCCCTAGCAGCCGAACCATCAACGAGCGCCACAACAAGACGACGAGGTAAAGGACCTGTGAACAATGAGTTCAGAGGAGCTGAGCAACAACTAGTTGTTATGTATAGACTTGTAACATGACATCGACGAATAGGGTATTTTGCAGCTGTATTTTGTGACATGGATTCAATAGCTAGACTGATATTATCCACAACTTCAACTTTTTTAATAAATAAAGACATGCTTTTAACCTCGATTTTATAAGCTTCGTTGTCAGTAGATATAAATTTTTGCAAGCAAAAATCATCTCTATGTCTGTATAAATCAATTTTCAAAGTACATTGATTCAATAGGAAACGTTCTTGCATAAATAGATCGGCATGTATAGGAGCCATTAATTCAACAACTGCACTGTTTTTGAACATCTGAACTCTTTCCAAAGCACCCTTGTTTTTCTTTATATCAAGAACATTGCCATTTTCAAAAGCATAACCAGCAGCTGCAACATGTGTCGACTTAGCATCACGACCTTAGTTCAATTCCGTTTCCAAATAAGATCTGTAAGCGTATCTATCCCCACTGAAATACTAAAATGTTAAAATTGAAAAATGTAAACATACATTTAATTATAAAACTTACCTGTCAGATATTAATTTTCCATTTAAGTACATCTTGATCTGTTTAAAAAATGTTTTGCCGATCAAATTAATTGGCGCCACAACGTTACCACTGATATTGTTGTTGGCATCTGCTGTTAAAGTGCAAGCAGCGCCATTAGCTTTCGTAATTCGAATAGTAAAATATATAAAATTTTTTGATAAGTCCAACATATATGAATCAGGTGAACTAACAAACTCGTAAGGTCCTTCATTAGTACAAGGATTTTGTAACTGAATTTCAGACCAAAAACTTCTACGAATAGCAACTTGTGTTGGAGGTATGGTAAATAAATCTAACTCCGTTTTACTACTAGGAGATGGCGCAGCATCAATAAATTTACTCATTTTGAATAGATATCCTTGAAACCGACTACTCTATGTGGAGTCTTTTTTAAGAATGAGGAACGTCGTTTCAGGTGTTTACGTTTATGTTGTTTTTGATGTTGATGTTGTTGACGCTGACCATCATTTAACTTTTTATTGCTTTTTATATGTATCATAGAATTTATATGTTTACGCTTCCCTAAACCTTTTCCTTTATGAGTGCGTTCCCCCGTTTTGTGTAATGAGCTACCAGCTGCGTTTCATCCATGCTCAGCAACACTTTCTTTAAAAGAACGACCTTCTACAACATCGCCTGCAATTTTGGAACTTGCAGCAAGTGCATGCTTTCCTGCAGATTTTGACAAAGGCATAGCTAGAGGCCACAAACTCTTAAAAAAATTACCAACTCCAGCTCCCTGATGTCTATAATAATATGGGTATGCTGCTCGAAAACCTTCTAAGGTACCACCTAATTGAAATTGATTATCTTGAATACTATGTTGATAAATTTTGATCCAGTAATCAACGGTTTCAGGGATAAATACGGTATGCATATTTTGCTTTGAAAATCAAAAGGAACAACTAAATGAATTAATTAATTAATTAAGAGCGTTTGCCAAAATTCAACCTGACGACAACGTGTCCAAATGCAAATGAATGAATGAGTAAATAAAAATTTGATACTATGATTATAGGAATAAAGGAGTACGTCGCCGAAAATGTAATTTAACTATAACATTCCCAAACCGAAAGGGTATAAGCTCATTCATACTGTTTTTTATATTAATCTCGAGTACTGTAATTTCCTTCAATTGAATGGGTATATAGTGAGGTGTTTCATATAATCGACTCACATTATCTTTGTATTTTCCCTGAACATTTACTATACGTAAAAGCGGTGCTAAAGTATTTCCAACAATCTGATTTTCAATAATATTACAGTAAACATAAAAATTCTGTAAATATTTCAAATTTGGTGGTTGAATGCCTAACATGTATAAATGATTAGTTCCAGGCTCGGCAAGAAAAACAGCTTTGGATGGTGGAATATGTGTGTTAGAATTTTTTGGAGGTTTCTCTCCAACAGTATATAAGTTAATATTCACAGCTCTATTTAAAAAATCATCAGCAGTTGCATAGGCCTCAGTATTGGTAGCGCTAAAACCTAGAAGCTCCATTAATGGTTTGCTTATTTCGATTTTGCGTAAGATTGTACCACTTTTTTTTCAAATTAACTAATCCTCTACTATGTTCATCATATGAAAACATGATTTCCATGTTAGTTCTGGCAATAGCTGCTCCAACTTTTGCATTCAACTCTTCAATTAATTCAGATATGGTAAAGTAATGTTTTTCAAAAACTATTACTTTAATTTTTTTGACCTTACCTCCAACACCATCTGTAGTTAACGTTATTACATTATCTCCACCATGATTGGTAAATGTAGCCCAACTATATTGGTATATTATTTCACTTAGCCCTACCTCCCAGCTTCCATCTAGTTTTAAACCGTAAGGTAGATGGGCTGAAAAATCAGAGGGCTTGTTTCCATTTTTGCTATTAATTGATCTTCAAAGGTTGTCATTATTTTTAATGTTGTTTGCTGTTGCTATAGGTATGGTCTTCAATGAATTAGATGACTGTAATACTGTCGGTACGGGGCTAGGTAATAAATATCCTATACAAGCGCACAAAAGACCAACCCACAATTGTGTATTATTATTGTAGAGAGATAAATTTATTATAGCTGTAATGACTACAATGTATATTAGTATGACCTGACTGAAGAAAACCACTTCGTTTCGAGGTAGACGTTTTCCAAAAAACTCCCAAATGCTAATGCGAGATGTTTCTGAATGCATACTATTACTACTATCCATTTCAAAATAAAAAATTCTTATTTAACACCTAAACACTCAGTTATAAATTTATAAAAAGATGGAGCTACTAAAGTAACCAATAAAATTATACAAAAATATAAAGGAGGCCGAGTTATCAAAGTGAAGTAAAATTTATATATATATATATAAATACATATAGAAGGAGTTAACTTTTTACAAATGTGTACATAATTTATTTCGCAAGTGACCTTTTACAGAAAATTTACAATGAAAAAACTTACAAATCAATTTATCATTATAAACAAAATTTGTGTTACTGAAACTTTTAAACATTTTATACATAGGAACATGTCGCACTTTATAATACAAAAAATATAAAGTATATATACCACAAACCCTACTATTAAAATTTTGTAAATGTTTCTTATTTGTATATATTATTAAAGCATTTTTGTTAATATAATTTATAAAAGCAGGAATAACTGGTGGTAAACCATAAGAATCAAAATAAAATACAGAGTTAGCATTATCAAAATACATAGCTATCCAATGACTTCCTTTTTGAAAAGATGTATCGGTGTTTGCAATTAAAGCCGCAGGTCTTTTAACTATCTTTGGTAGAGTATCCCAAGCAAAAACCCCTAAAAAATTTTGTGATAATAGCGCATCATGTTGAACATAATATGTCAATTCAAAGTTGTTCATCGTAATCGTCCTCGTCGTGGTTTTGTATATCCTTTTCTAAAATCCAGCTGTTGAATTTTTCAGGATAACCCCACCACTTCACAAGTACTCTATTCTGACCATCTGGTAAATGTTTAGTCTTCAAAACCTTTTCAATTTTGTATTCTTTGATATTAGGCTTAAAATCAATTTTCTGTAGTTCTTTTTCATAAAAACATCCTTCTATATCTTCACCTTCCAGATCTTGAATTGTATAAAGTATATGATTTCGGGTCTTCACAATATGCATTACTTTGGAAACTTCTTCACTCCATTGAGGTAAATAACCTTTGTCAAATACACCTCTATGTTTACTAATTTGCATGTAATCTCCTATATCAATCTTAGACTTTCTAGTGTATAATTTTTCAGGGTAGAGTCTTTGCCATATAATTTTTTCGTTAGAATAATCTACATTAATAGGTTTTTCCTTAATCGATCTATGAACAGAGTGATTGTAGTTGGAAACAACTGAGGGTAAAATATCAATCCATTTATAAGTAGTAAACTCTGTAAAATACTTAAATAATTTAGTTTTTAAAGTTCTATTAAACCGTTCCACTATTGAGCATTTAATGTCTTCATTTTGAGAAGTAAAAAAATGTATATCATTAGTTTTCAATAATTTTTGGAAATCTTTGTTGACAAATTCTTTTCCTTTATCACTGCGCACTCTCCAAGGGATTCGACCTCTTTTTAAAATATTTTGAAAAGCATAACAAACATTCTTTGAATGTTTTGATTTTAATGGTTCAACCCATGCGTATTTACTTAATACATCTATACATGTAAGCATAAATTAGTATCCATCGTTAAAATCTGCTAAAGAAGACATATCTGCCAAATCAATTTCCCATTGCTGATCCATAGCTGTAACATAAATACGATTACGTGAAAATTTTTTGTTGACTTGTTTATGTAAAGTATAACTATCTTGTTTTGAAAGCCAATCAATTTTTAGGTGTAATATTTTTACGGTGTTTTCTAGCTACAGCATATAATTTTTCAATACTAGAAAAAGGTGTAGGATTTCCGTGTAAATTTTTGTATAATTTCCAAAGTAAGGTGTTCATCGCTCTAGTACCAAGGAGTATACCGTCTAAGTGCTCTAGCTTTGCGTCGTATCTTCTTTTCTGTCGAGTTTCCTTTATTAAAGAATGAATCGTCTTTGATATCTTCCTCGGCACCTCTTGAAACTAAATCAACACCTTTCACAAATGGTTTATTTAACTGTTTGACACTACTAACTGTATGATCATCTGATTTTTCCGGAGGTGTATGGTAGGAGAGTTTCCGAGGTAAAGTGAATAACATTTTATGTAATGGGTTTCCTATAGCCTCTAATGGTACATTATATTTTTTCAAAGCATTAACAAACTCATCTACTCCAAGCGTTTGCGTAATTTTTGAACGTTTACGAGACAAATCATGTAATAAATCAATAATATGTGATCCTTCAATTAATTTTCCATCAATTAATACTTCACCTTGTCTATTAACATTTATACTAGGGATACATCGCACATGTTCCAATAATAAGGATGCTGAGCGTTTAAACTGTTTAGGAATACCGCTAAGTAACTTTTCATCGTTCAGCCAATTTTTTTCTTTTTGTTTCAAATCGTCACTATCATTCTCATCTTCTTCGTTATCAATAACTTTTTGTTTTAAAATCACTGTAGTAGGTTGAGCCTTTTCGTGTTCAAAAGTTAAATATTGTGAAAATAGTTGCAAGTACATTTTGTATTGTTCTTCGGGCGTTAACATATTATCTTTCAAAATGCGCTCTAGCTCATTACGATACATGTCAACTTGCTTAGCTATACCTGTCTTTTCATTTGAACTCGTCGTTGAAGAAGAACCCTGAGAGTTATTCAATTTATTCAGAATCTCCTGAGGTATAAGAGCAAATTTATTAGCAAATTTCATTCTATAATAATTTCTCTGTAACAAAACTTGCTAATGTAGATAATAAAACGGGTAGTACTAGAGGTAAAAATGCTCCACCACTTTGAACAATTCTTACACCTTTATTATGTAAATCTTTTTTCTTGTTTTTTTCGTGTCTTGTAGCTAAACCTCTGAGCAATAATTTATGTTTCGCCAATTTCTTTTTTAAGTTTGAATTAATAGGAATATTACTGTTCAAAATGTTCAAACAAATTTCACATATACAACAGATCAAATCGGGGGAAGAATGTTGAAGAAAAGCATGTCTTTGAACACGATTTGAATTTTTCAACACATTGAGCTCGTGAATATATTTCTTTAATCTAGAAGCCATACAAAACAGACCATACAGTACAGAAAAATTTTACAATAATGACCAAATGATGAGTAAACATTGAAATATTTATTGTATTACATTAAGATAGTAATGAAGCTTCATTTTGTATGACGATATTCAACTCTTCCCGTCTAGAAAAAGCACACAAGTTATTCATATTCATAAAAAATAGTTTATGAGCTATATCTAGTTTTAAAAAAAGATCTTCTACAAAAATAGCACGAGTTTCGATCATATCCAACTCTGTCAGTAATAATCTAGCAAAACACCAAAATTGTGTAACTTTTTTACGTCCCATGGGTAAACCAACTTCACGCCGTAAATGGTTGCACGCCTTAGCTATGTCTTTGTAAAAAATCTTGGCTTCGGGTGAGAAACAAGTCCAAAACAAATCAGCTATTTCACATTTCTGTTTGTTGTTTAGTATTTTACCTTAAATAAGTTTAATGAATAGTTAAAGAAGAGATATAAATTTTTACCTTTTACTTTATTTTGCACCATTCTGACAAAAACTTCAAATGCAGCTGACATCGTAATTGTCACAAAACAAACGAATTATAGAAAAACGACCAACCTCTTCAAAATTCTCGACTAGACTGATGAAGGGTATAATATTTTTTTCTGATTATGTAATAAAGCTATCGTATCATAATATCGTAATCTACTTCCATTGATGTACAAGTTTTGAAATTTACTGCTTTGACTACAACAAGAAAATATGACAGGATTGAAAATATATATTTTGAAACACGCTCGTAATTGCATAAATTGTCTGTCATTCTGAGGACAATGTAAAATTTTTTCTACATAACCTAGTAAGGGTACTATATGTAATTTATAATTTTCCCGTAATAATAATTTCTGATCTGTAACATTTTTTGTGTTTGGTATCGTAAAATCTGTAACATTTACAGGTTCTTCTTCATTTTCATAAAATTGAAAAGGGTATTGTACCCATACAATAAAAACAGCTATGAAAAGGATCACAGCGAGAGTGTTTAAAAAAATGTGTTTACTGTATATCATATCACTAAAATAATAGGATCCGACTAACCTGTATAAAGTTTTTTGTGAAAATGATGAATCATTTAGGTGTATACAAAATCATATGATCATTGTCGGGGAATATATTAGATCTAAGTCGATATTTTTCAGGACATGTCTGTGTAAGATCTACTAATAAATAACCATATGGTTTACTAGTAGCATCCTCATACGCCTCTATGAAATAATTTGAGGTAGTTGGAAAAATCTCTCGAGCCAGTGTGCGGACTTGTAATCTATCGCTTGGGTTTTTTAAAAGAATTAAATATTGAGCGTTTATCCTACTCGTACGCATTCCATCAAAAAAGGCATTCTGAACTATATGTATAATTGATATATTCCAATGATAGGATCCTTTAGTAAAAAGTTGAGTTAAACTTTGATCATTCTTCATCTCTTGCATCATATCATCCATAATTAATAATTTAGGTGTATCTTCACTTTTCTGAAGTTCATTCAAATCAGGCGAACCTTGAATAAATTCTACATAAGAACATTTCTGAACTAATTCATCGTAAGCTTCTTGCCATTCCGAATAACACCAATAAATTTTCACAGGAGCAGGGTGAAGCATTTCTTTAGCAAAAATTACAAGTTTTTTAACAAATTGTGTTTTTCCTGATTTTGTTGGAGCAGAAACTATACAGTCAAATGGATGTTTCCATATATAAAACTTTTCATCATCATCATTTGACATCTCTTTTTTTGACAACAACAAAAACCAACCACTTTTTACTTGAACAATTTTTAAAATGATTTTTATTATTATTATTTAAAACAAAATGTTATATATAATTATCAAAATTACAATATAAAACAGTGCACATGTAAAATATAAAGATAGATAGATAATTATATAAAATAGAATAACATTACCGTATGCAAAAATATATGGGCAATATATGTATGAAATTATATAACAAGGAAATACGTAAACAATTACATAAGCAAGCAAACTATAGCTAACTAAAACATACAAACTGTAATGAATGTGAGCAAAACTTTTACAATTTACTGTTAATAAAATCGCGTAGTGTTTTGATAACAACAGCATCATCAAAATCATAATGATAACCTTCATCAATAAAACAAGCTACAGTATCCTTAAGAATTTTATGACCAGTACTTGTAAGTGGTATACATCTAAATATGTCAATCATCTGTTTAAAAGCGCGAAGACAGTAATAACCTTGAACTTCGCCTATAACATATTCAAAGCAGTCAATGATAAGTCCCATCTTTTCATATAAACGATTAACTGTTGGTGTAATTACGATATTATATATGGAATTACGAGCTGGACACTGATGATCCTCAACAATTCCTACCTCTTTCGCGCTATAACAATCAAAAATACACCCATTAACGATGTCTTGTATAACTAGTTCAGCACAATAATTTTTCACCTTTTACTACTTGCTCATCAAAAAACCATGGAATATCTAAACCTGGAACACGTAACTCACAAATACGCTTGGTTTCGGCTTCCAACGAATTGGTATCCGACGTTGAATCGTAGTCAGGATCATTGAAACAGTTGATGAAGAGATCGTTAATAAATGACGTTTGAACGCTAGCTTCCTTTTGATCTTCATGAGCATTGCTTTGTTCTCCGGCGAATTTTGTAGCATGAATCCCTTCTTCTTCTTTAATAATTTTCTTATCTGCACCGACTTCTTCTTCTCTAATGATTTTCGGGGTAGAACCATCTTTTCCAGCTACGTCGTCGTTTTCGTTTGTTTTGCGTTTTATTGCTAGCTGGAAATTTGCTGCTAAAGCGTTGTACTCGTTTGAAATAGCTGGCACTATCTCATGTATCATATTGGTCCAGCGCCAAAATTGCTAAAGAATAAAACATTATATATTTTAAAAGAAAGAAAGAAAGAATTCATATATCAACTCACTTCTTTAGATAAACACCATGTCGTTCCATTAAACAAATTGTTAAATCGTACTGTAACCCCGTCGCTCTCGACCAGCATTTTATAACCAAGGTTGATGCCGCATCGACCTCCATGTGAAAATGTCTTTTCAATAATATTGACATTGCGACCTAGTATACCGTATTGTGGTAAAATGAGCTTGAATCCGCGACCGTACGCCTCTTTTGTTTTAGGGTCGACGTTACGAAAATAGATTGACACGTATCTACCTTCAACCACTACAAATAATGCCATGTTTTCGTCTAACATGAACTGGTGTTCCATTTTTGAAAATTCTTGAAGAAATATTAAAGAGAGAGAGAGAGAAGAAGCGAGTAGTTTCTGTAGCAACAAAATAGATAAATGTATAAAGTGTTCAAAATTTTAGAGTAAAAGGAGGTTATAACTATAATAAAATAACCAGGATATATAGCTTATAGATGTAAGAGGAGGAGTTATAAGCATAATAAATATTCAAGACATATATCCTACAGTATTCTACTATTCTGAGGAGTATATGAGAGGAGGAGCTATGTTCTACAAAAATAAAATAAAATGTGTTTATGTGGTATAGTAACCTTTGAGATCAAAGCTAGAAAAATATATGTGTTTTATGTGTTATAGTAATTATCAAGGTCGAAGCTATAGAAGCAATATAGCCACATGCCCATGAGTTATAAGGGTCTTTAAAGATTTCCCACATAAAAAGAAAAGATGGTGCAACAGGGTTATAAACAGCTATTACAGTTCTTTTATAGCTTCAAGAATCAAAACAAAAATACTAGGGTTGTACAGTAAAACAGGTTTTTCAACTGGTTTCATCTGGTTATATGCTAATAGAATAAGCTGAAGAAATGATATGGGCACCTGTTCATGAGTTATAGAGGTCTTTAAAGCTTTCCCATCATAAAAAAGAAAAGTACTACAATAAGCTTGTAAACAATAATTAAATCTCTACCATGAAATTAATAGTTTTTGCTAATTTATAAAAATTTTCTATTATTACTGTATAAGTTATGATGAGTAGGTTGTTTTCTATTTCTCTGATTTATAGTTTTTATATTTTCTAGTTTGGATAATTTTTATAATGAAACCTATTTACGAGGATATTACTTCGGACGAAGACGATATGCCTATGGAAATTTTAGAAGATATTACTTCGGATGAAGACGATATGCCTATGGAAATTTTAGAAGATATTACTTCTGATGAAGACGATGAAACGATTGCGGATGAGGCTTCAGAGAATATTACTTCTGAGAAAGAAGAAGAAACACTTGATAATAATATTTTGGAAGAAGAAGAAGGAACTGTTTTAGATTATGATGATGAAGATGATCAATACAAAAGTTATATGCCTTACAGTGCTGATGAGGAAGAAATTTATGAAGCAGCTCAAATTGCTGGTGGTGGTGGTGTTGGGGATAGAGGAGGTGTAATGAATGCATCTTTTGTTGCCAGTGATTTTTTCGAACTGGGTCAACCCAGTACCGTAAATATTAGGCATTTCAATACTGAAGGCCGTGAGTACTCTGTGAACTTTTATAATACTGAACATGTGGATGATTTAAATACTCAACTAGTGCTAATGTTTCAACGTATAGTAGAGTGAATTTCTGAGAATGTCGCTAATAATGGGTTTATAGGGGTTTCCTTTGACCATCCAGATTTGACGAAAGGTCGTGTTTTGATACCTTTTAGACCAAAACATGCTTTAACTGGAGATTTGATTGTAAACACTCTTAATGCTGTTCTTCAATCAAATGAGCAAATACAAAAATTGATAGCTGTCAAGCTACAATTCGTACAATTGTTGTAACACCACCTGAGGGTAGTGGTAAGCTAATTAAATTTACTTATGTAACATTTTATTTTTATTTATTTATTTATTTTAATTTAAGGTATTCAAAAAGCTCATCAATATTTAAAACATAATGATTTTCTGAAAGATAAACACTGTATTATTCAAATCAACAACACTGATGAATTATGTTTTGCTAGAGCTCTAGTTGATGCTAGAGCTTACATTCATAAAAAAGATAGGAATGCTGAGCACAAATGGGAAAGTATTTGAAGTCTGACAAGTCACATCTGCTGCAAGCAAAGGGTTGCTAAAGAACTGATGACCTTGGCAGGATTAGCTAATCATCAAGGGGCTTGTGGTTTTCATCAGTGGGAGCAACTGCAAGCTGTTTTATTACCCAATTATCAAATCGAAGTTCTTAGCAAAGAACGATTTAAAGATTTAATATTTAGAGGTTAGACTTTTTTATTTTTCTGTTATTGTGTACGTATTTAGAGTTTTAAGGACCTGAAGCAATGCATGTTTTGAATATTTACCACCATGATAACCATTACTCCGTCATTACTAAGATGCCTGGTTTTTTTGACCATGGCTACTTTTGTCCTTATTGGGATCTAGCCTACAAAAACAAAATGGAACACAGATGTAGAAATGTTTGCCCTTTGTGTTACAATACACCCCCATGTAATCAATTTAATGCTCGAAAATGCAAAGATTGTCTGCCATATTAAAAAAATGAGGAGTGTTTTGCTCAACACAAGTTTGTTTTTACTCAAAGAGGTCAATCGAAATGTCAAAAAACAGGGGTATCTATTTGCGATCGTTTCAAAGTGTGCGAACAATGTGATACACTGATTCGATGAGCACATTCTAAACCTCATAATTGCGGTTATTTTGAATGCAAAACATGCAATAAAAGCGTACCTAAAAAAGGTATTAGATATGGTATAATTATTTTATTCTATTTTATATGAAAATTTTTAATTTTAGAACATTTATGTTTTATGCAACCTGTTGGTAGCGAGCAAATTGAAGAGGAAGAAGATATATTTGAAACAAATGTTGATGAGGATGAGTGTCTAGATGATAATGAAACAGGAATTACTGATGAGTGTCCTGTTAATCAAAAATTTGTTTTTTATGATTTTGAGACTACACAGGAAAAAATTCTACGACAATCCGAATTAGGGGATGTGTTCGAACATGAACCAAATTTATGTGTTGTCCATACTGTATGCGATCAGTGTCGTCAAAACGAGGGAAATTTTTGCTGCAAAACATGCCGTCAAAGCGAGCGTATTTTCAAAGGATCTACATGTCTAAATGATTTCTGCGAATATCTTTTTGCAAAAGGTATGAAAAACATTACAGCAATAGCGCATAATTCTCCAGGATTCGATGGACAATTTATAATGCAGTTTTTTTATCCTAATGGACATCATAAACTACATATCATTAATAAGGGTGAATTAGTAAATTGTTAATAGTTTTTCATTTTCATTTTCATCTATTTATTTATTTATTTTAGGTTTAGAGTTGATGTGTATCAAAGTAGGGTCGATAAAAATTATTGATTCTCTGAACTTTCTTCCGATGCCTTTGGCCGCTTTACCGAAAACATTTGCAATAAGTGAAATATGTAAAGGATATTTCCCTCATTTCTTTAATAGAAAAGAAAATTACGGATATATTGGCTCATATCCATCACCCAACATGTACGGTTACAATGCTATGAAACCTGCAGCTCATGCCACATTTCTGGAGTGGTATAATAGAAAGCTTGAAGCAGTAAGTTTGCAAAAGTATAAAGTTTTGCATTTAAATGCATCATTGTTTAGGGTTGTCAATTTAATTTTGATAATGAGTTACTTGACTACTGTCGTAGCGATGTGCAAGTTTTACGACAACGTTGTATGAAATTTCGCGATATTTTTATGGAAGAAACAAATGTCGATCCTTTTGAAAATTCAATAACCATTGCTAGTGCTTGCAACTTAGTTTTCCGACGTTTATTTTTGAAGCCAAATACTATTGGTGTAATACCATACAAAGGTTATGGTAAAGAAGAAAGACAATCTGTTATAGCCTTAAAATGGTTGAAGTGGTTAGCCCATAAAAATGAAAAACTGTATATTCGACATAAACTTAATGGTGGTGAAGTTCAAATTGGAAGATACAGAGTTGATGGTTTATCAGGTAATTTTGTTCAAATTTTTGAAATTTTAATATCTATATGTTTGCTCATTAAGACACCACAATTTATGAATTTCACGGTTGTTATTGGCATGGTTGCCCTAAATGTATGAAAAATAGATATCAATTAACAGCCGATAATAATACAAAAGCAGTCGATGCATATGAACACACTTTTAACCGGGTTATGGAACTTCAATCACTCGGTTATAGCCTAGTCGAAATGTGGGAGTGGGAACTTTTACAACAACTTCACTCAGATCCCGAAATGAAAACATTTTTTGATACAGTCAAAATACCAGATCCTATAAATCCTCGAGAAGGTAAAATCTTGAATTGTTCTTTTTTATTTTGTCAAAAGTTTTCTTGTTTTAGCTTTCTTTGGCGGTCGCACTAATGCTGTAAAACTGTATCATAAAATTAAGTACAATGAAGATGGTACACCTGCAGAAAAGATCAATTATGTAGATGTATGCAGTTTATACCCATTTGTCAACAAATATGGGAAATACCCTACAGGTCATCCAAAAATCTTTACTGAAGGTTTTGAAGAGGTCAGTTCAACGTCACAGCCTTATGAGGGGTTAATCAAGTGTACGGTTTCACCACCTCTGAAACTCTTACATCCTGTTTTACCGTATCGATATGGTGGTAAATTATTGTTTCCTTTATGCAAAACTTGCAGGCATGATTCACAAAAGACCACATGCGTGCATAACGACCAAGACAGAGCATTATACGGTACATGGGTTAGGATAGAATTATATAAAGCCTTAGAGAAGGGATATAAGGTATATTGTTATGGTAATGGTTTTTTTTCTATGTATATTATTTTTGTTTCAGATCCTCAAGATTTTTGACGTTTGGCATTATGATAATATTGAGCAATATCATCCAACCAAAAACCCCACTGGTGGTTTATTTACTCAATATGTCAATACCTTTATGAAAATGAAACTAGTAAATTTTATATTATGTAAATGTGACAGAATTTGATTGTAATTTTTATAGGAGAGTGAAGGCTATCCTGCTAAAGCTCAGACAGATGAGCAAAAACGTGAATACGAAATGGAGGTCTACAATCGTGAGAATATTTCATTGGATTCTTCAAAAATTTTAAAAAATCCTGGAAAGAGGGCTTTGGCGAAATTAATACTAAATTCTTTCTGGGGAAAAGTAACTTTGCATAGTTTTTTGTATTTCATTTAATTATTTTTATGTTTTTTAGTTTGGTCAATGAAACAATATGGATAAGACGGTTATCCACAATGCACCCAAAGAATATTTTGAACTTGTCATGAATGTAGCCAACATTATTAAGAATGTTAGCCTAATCAATGAACAATTGGTGTCAACAACATATTGTCAACATGATGATTTTGCGGAAGTCATGGGAAATACTAATGCTGTTATTGCAGCTTATACAACGGCTCAAGCTCGACTAAAGTTATATTCTTACATTGAGCAATTAAAAAGTCCAGTATTGTATTTTGACACGGATAGTATTATTTACCTGTCAACAGTTGACAAACAACAATATCAGGTACCCACTGGTTGGTGTCTTGGTGAAATGACTGACGAGTTACGTGAATATGGTTCTGGATCTTACATTACCGAATTTGTTAGTGGAGGTCCTAAAAATTACGCCTACAGGTTGTACAGTCCCTCTACAGACCAATACTGTCACGTAATCAAAGTCCGCAGTATCACTTTGTCATCAGATACTATGAAAAAAGTTAATTTTTATTCGCTTCGTCGAATGGTTTTTGCTTTTGTAAAAAACAATGGAAAAGAAGAAGTAGATGTACATAGTCTCCGAATAGAGCGTCAGCAAGATCGTAAAGTTGTTACTTGTATAACTTTGAAAAAATTTCGTATAGTATATGATAAACGTATTTTGAAACGTAATTTTTGTACATTTCCTTATGGTTGGACTAAATGATTTTTACAATAAAGTAGAATGTTGCATCGAATTAAAAATTTTTCTTTTTGATATGTAAAGATTTTTTCTTTTTTCTACACGCTTTTTACGACTATTTTGTTTTGATCATTTTTTATAAAAGACCTTCTTGGTCAATTTTGGCAGTCAATTAAAATTTATATGTATGCACCCGTCAGGATAATGTTTCATCGCGTATTGACTTTCCCGAGATTTTTCTCATTAAACAGACCATTACTGACCAATTTGACCGTTTGAGATTGACTTGAATGATCGTTCAGGAATGGGGCCTCCGAGCATATTTATGCCTGCAGGTGGCACCCTTTTGTCAAAGGGGGTCCAGGGGTGCAAATTTTTGAAAGGCTTCTTCTGCCCACGGGAGAAGCCATTTTTACACACGATCTCTTTTTATTTCTTTTCATATTTTGCTCATTTCATTTTTTCCTTTTTCATCTACAGTAACACATCTATTACCCTAATTCCTTTATTACCATAATAGAAAAATTTACCGTAATTCTACTATTACGATAATTCCCGAATTTGTATCCTTTACCATACATCAACTCTCCAAATTTTCTACACGCTTTTTACGACCAGCTCATTATTGTCCTTTTCTATAAAAGACCTTATTTGTCTACATGTTTTTTATGGCCAGCTCGCTCTGGTCATTTTTATAAAAGACCTTCTTGGTCATTTTTGGCAGAACATCAAACTTTATATGCATGCACCCGTAAGGATAATGTTTCATCGCATATTGACTCTCTCGAGAATTTACTCAGTAAACAGACCATTACTGACCAGATTGACCATTCTGACATTTGTTGACTTGAACGATTGTTCAGAAAATGGGACCTCCGAAATATATTTACACCTGCAGGTGGCACCCTTTTGACAAAGGGGGTCTGGGGTGCAAATTTTTGAGGGCTTCCTCTTCCCAGAGGGGAAGCCGTTTTTACACACGATCTCTTTTTATTTCTTTTCAATTTTTTGTTCATTTCAGTTTTCCTTTTTGCGTTCATCATTGATTTTCCTTCTCCACCCACAGTAACACATTTATTACCATAATCGAAAAATTACTGTAATTCTACTATTACGGTAACTCAAGAACATGCATTCTTAACCGTACGACCTATAAATCGATCGTATATGTTTACTGTACGACCTATAAATGGACGAAGAAATTGACCGTATATGTTTACTGTACGACCTGTAAATCAGCCATAAGCCGATCGTATATGTTTACTGTACGACCTATAAATCGGCCAAAAATGACAAATTATAGGTCGTACACAAAAGATAGGGTATCCTTAAGCGTACGACCTATACGGGCCGGCCTTACTACTCCAATATAATGAATCAAAAGTGAATTTTTTCCAACTTTAACCCAAGTTCTCAAAAATCTAGTCTACTTCTTTTTCTAGCTTAGCAACTCTCCAAGCAAGTACATTCTCCTTTTTTCTGCCCCATTGTGGAATTTTCTAATAAACTATAGTCTGTTTTTTTTTCAAATGCTATTTTTCGGAGGAAAGCTGAAATGAAGAACACATACCTAATTTCGTGTCAGGACTAAATGTCACTTAACTGTAGTACGGAAAATTGATAAAATTAGGCTTTATTAATTAAAGTTCTACTTCCACTCCATTCAGGTTTTTTTTGCAATCAGCAACCAAATTTCCGGCAGTGCAACCAAATTTTTTTTGTCAAGATGCACATTGCAACTTGAAGCCTGACTGCTCTTTTGATTAGGTTACAGGTTTTCCTGTCCGGACGGAGATGCATTTTGATGCGTTCTAAAATGGAAAAAAACAAAATGATAAATATTTAATCCGTATTGTTTTTTGACGAATTTGATGAAAACTACACTAACATTTTTCTCGGTCATTTTCCCAGAACCTTTTTCGATCGTCATAAAAATTTTAACTTTCATGTGATTGAAACATTTTGAGTGTAAGAGAAAGCTAGAAAGCCTTGCCAGTTCAGTTCGAAGATCCAAATTCTTAGTCGCTTCCTAGTTCCTGAATTTTAGTTTGTCCAACTGAAAATTCATTAAATTCACCAAGGAATCAAACCTGTCTGGGAAATAAAAGCTTGAAAAATTCATTTTAAAAATATTGAAATATTGAAATTCAGAAAATTTTTTCGGCGCTCCGCGCCGAACAGATTACTCTTCTCTTAATCATATGAAAAATCTCTCCAAAATTCAGAAAATTAGGTTTTAAAAGCCTAAAACTGACGCGCGCCGAATGAAATAACAAGAAAACTAGTTTGCGATGATTTTTCCGATATAATTGAGCAAATTTATTGATTTTACAGTTAGCAACCAAAAATTTATCTGTGCAACCAAAATTTTCCCCCAAGTTGCACATTGCAGCCATACCTGTAAGAGGTCTGACCAGTTGCGGGGGGTAAACCCGAAATTTTGGGGGAAGGGGTCGAAAAAAGTCGAAATTGTCCCAAAAAGGGCTCTTTTTGCCGATTTTTTTCTATTTTTTTCAAGTCTGGTGTGGGGGTTGGGTATGGTTGAAAAGTTGTGGGGTTCCCCCCCCAACCCTCCCCCAATTACAGGTATGATTGCAGTATCGCCTGTGCAAAAAAACCCTGCTTCCACCAACGTTTTCTTGACACGAATAAATTTAGGATGGCACAAAAAATTGTGATCGTTCAATGACTGGTCAAAGGTCAAAGTCAAAGTGGTCAAAGTCACTCAAATACAACAAATCTCTGTTGTATTTGAGTGAGGGCTAGCGAATTTCTATTCTCAAGTTTGTCATCAGAATGAAAAACTCTGACTTTGAAATTCGATTTTCTCAATATATTAGAATTATTATGTAAACCATCCAAAGAGTATAATGTAAAAAAATTGCAGAAGAGATACGATACGATCTGACGACGCGGTTGACACCAATAAGTAATACACCTGATTATAGCATGACAAAATAAATTGTGCCTCTTTGTCAATATTAGTCTTAAAAACGTACCCTCAAAGCATACCTGTAAGACCTCCGACCAGTTGGGGGGGGGGTAGGAAAAAGTCGAAATTTTTCCCAAAAAAGGCCAAAAAACATACACTTTCCGAAAATTTTTTTAATTTTTTCCAAACTGGGGGGCAAATGATTTTGGGTACAGGGTTGGCCGAGTTGGGGGTACAGGTATGTACCCCCAACTCGTAAACCAAGTACAGGTATGGCTCAAAGCAATTTTTTGCAATGGAGGCCAGGTTTTGCATTCCGTCAACCAATATTGCATACCAGGTTTTCAGCCGCTCTCCAGCATTTTTTTACGGAACATTTTTTTTTATTTTCACTTGCCGAGATCAAATATTCAGTGAGTTGCTTGTAAATTGTGACCTTGCAGGCTGAAAAAGTTTGATAACCTAAAAATAAAAAACTAAAAATGACCTGGAAAGCCTTTAAAAGTCGAGGAATTTTGTTTTGGAAAACTGTTGGACACTGTTGTTTAGTTTTCAGTTTATGTGCTCTGATTCAGTTACTATCATTTAAACCTTTTTCCGGACTTAGTAGTCGAAAATTACTAAGTTTTCTTCTTTAATGACCCCCTGCCCCAAAATCTCGGAAAATCAATTATCTCTATTGGAACAAAGCCGCTTTATCCTAAGACATTGCAACTCCATCGCATGAATGCTGTAGAATGAATGATTTTTTTTAATAGGTATATATGAGTTTAGTTTTTTCGTTTTTTCAAAATGAAATTCCCCGACTTTTCTATAATTCCCCGACTATTCTATATTTCTTCCATGATGAAGTGACCAGAATTCATTCAATTTTTAAAAAAAGAAAATTTAACAAATTTAGATTTTTAATTTTTTTGCAGATTTTCCAGGATGTAAAAGAGTGAAATCATCGGGAATTAAAGTTTATTTTAAAAATTCAAAAGATGAATTTTTATTATAAAAAATTGAATTTTACTTTTTTAAAGTGTAAAATTGGTCTTTTTGCACTAAAAAGTTGAACTTACCCATTTTAGTGTGTAGAGTTAAATTTTTTGCCCCTAAAGGCTGAATTTTTTTATGTTTAAAGTATACAACGAACTTTTTACAGTAAGTAGAAAATTGAAATTATCAACCTTTGAATACATAAAATTGATTTTTTGTGGTAAAAACCTTAAATTTTTTACTTTCAAATGTGCAAAATTGACATTCACCAAATGCTAAGCTGATATTTCACACTTATGTTAAGCATAGTTATAAATTTTAGCTTTCCAAAGTAAAACTGACCTTTTTGCAGTAACATGTTAATGATTTTCTTTTTTTTCGAAGTAAAATCGAGTTTTTTGCAGTAAACAGTTGAATTTGAAAAAAGAGTTGAATTTTTTCTTATGTGAAGTGTAAACTAGACTTTTTTGAATTAAAAAGATGAAGGTATATCCTTTGTGGATTGTAAATTGAAAATTTTTAACTTGAATGATTGATTTTTTCATGTGTAAAGTGTAAAAATGAACTTTTCACATAGGAAATTTTACACATTTTATATATACCAATTTTTTTAAGATTATTATATGATCAAGGAAACGTCGATTTGATATCAAAAGCTTTAGACGATTCGAAAATCCGCATTCGCCCTTCATTTTTCGATCAATATATTGGAAATCGATTGGATCAAAATGGTCTATTAAGTCGATAATCTTCATTTTAGACGTTGAAAAGTTTATTTGGAAAGTATTCGATTTTTGCTGCAAGTGCATTAATGCCGAAGATCGGATTCTATCGTTAGTTAGAGGCGGAGGACGAACCGAAAATTCGGTAGAAAATTAACGAAGTTCGAACTTGAAGCAAAAAATGTGAAAATTTCGTAACAAAACTGGAGAAAATTCGACGAAAATCATACAAAATTTGACAAAAATCATGGAAAATTCGCCAAAAAATGTAACTTTCGATGCACAAGAAAAAACCATGGATTCGTCAATGACAACTGTTACTTCAATGTTTATCAGCTAAAAAACAATTGTAGTATATTGTAATGCTTTGAGTAAAATTTGGTGAGCAGAACATGTTTCTGGCCGTTTGAAAACAGTCAAAACGAACGCAGTTTTGAGGAAACGAAATTTTGCTTGTTGAGCAGATGTTGAGCATAGTCACTCTGCGAAACATAATTTGGGAAGGGTTGCTGTGCATGCGCCACATTTCCAACAAATTCGATACGTGTGGGATTTCCAACAAATTCGTCCTATCAACTTCCTTAGTTTTTATCGGCATTTCAGTCAGGTGTGTTCAAGGTACGTGGTCATAGGGGGTACACCCTCCTACCTGAGACTGAACACCCCTAGCCGCCCCGAAAAAAATATCGTCAAATGTGTCCTGAACTTTTTTGGAGACAATATTTTTGGTGATCTGTGGAGCTTTTTTTTTATTTTTCGCTCACCTATCCCCCACCATGAAAAGTCCGAAGATCCTCTCCCCTGGAAAATTCTTGTCGTGCATGTCTGATATTCGCAATATACAGTAGTCACTGGTCCTATTGAAATGAAAATGAGCAGTTCTCTTCCAGCGCTCCGCGAACAAAGAGGCACCCTGTGGTATCTCGGACTTGATAATAAATATCGCATGTTTTCATCATTTTTCGGAATAAGCATTTTACTTCTTCATATAGCCCCCAGAAATTTTGAACTCCCAACTGATCAAAGCTCCTACTGGTACGCTATTAGTATATTAGAAAATCGCATCCGCTCCGAAACTTTTTTTGAAATTGATTTTTATAAGATATAACGAATGCTGGTTGAAACCAGCTCTTGAACTCTAAAATACGAAGACCCAACAAAAGTGGGTCCGATGCATGTGGCGAGAGGAACTTTTTCTGGATGAGAGCAGCACCAAAAGCCAGCTCCCACGAAATCCACAATGATCCTCTTCCGTCAATGAAACGATCGTTTCTCAGCTTTTTTCAATTTACCGCTTTTCTTCCGTTATACAGTAAAGTTAACATCATGCGCAAAAATACAATGACACGGTTGTACTCTTTTTCATCTCTCCGCGGAAAAATAGCATTTCAAAAAAAACAGACTATAGTAAAACTTTGGTTGGGCATTTATCCAGATTAAAAAACATATTCGAATGCCAGTGCAGTGTATGGAAGTGTCTCCAGCTCTCAAAACGGTGCACAATGATGATGATTTCACTTTCACAGCACTGTAGAAATGTATGAACTATGTAAACAATAAAAAGATAAAATTCGACGCCATCGCAGGTGACGGTGTGGAATTTTATCTTTTTATTCAGGACTTTTCTTTTTTTATGCTTCTCATTTCCAACAGTTTAAACTTTTCTGCAGAGTGTGATCACTCCAATCCCGAAATTTCGCTTGACTAGCAACATCACTGAAAAATTCCAAAAAATGAATCCTCAAACATTGGCATACTGTAGCGGTATAAATTTTTATTTTTAAACAAAACAAAAGATACCATGAAACTCAACATTTTGCGATATGATTAATTTTCAACTTATGAAGGTCGAACCTCTCAGAAAACACAGCTGCAGCTGAAGGATAAATGAAGCCATCAAAGTCACAGGGATATTTAGCTTTCTGCATGAAAACGTTCCATGTAAGGGTGTCAAAAATATGCAGGTTTTCCCCCATTTTATTTCTTTTTACTGACTTATTCCCTTTTATATTCTTCTTATTTTGAGCCGCTCTTTGTTTAATTTTTTTCAGGTTGTGTGCTTTTGTTCTTTTTTACCGACTTCTTATTACATTATTTTACTTTTCGTTTCTTTGATTTGTTCTGCCTTTACTGCTTGATTATTTTATTCATTTCATTTTATTTGCTTATTTCATTTTGTTTTATTTATTTCACCGCACCTGCAGCACAAAAGCATGTGAAATTCAAATGGCCAAATGCAACTAAGAATAGACTACCTCAACTGGCAAAAACGATTTTATTGCACCTAATTTGCATATTTACCGTGAAAATAATGTAGCGTTTATTCTAATGCATTTAACTTTTTACTATTCACTGTATTGAGATTAGACTTCACAATTTTGAGAATCGCTGTTTTCGGTTTCGTTGATGTGCGTTTTGCTGCATTGGGGTGGTGACACGCCAACTGTAGTTCCTATGAATCGAAAACATGATAAAAAAGTTTCACTTGTCTATTCTGATGTTCATTGAAATCATACCGCTTTGTCGATGAAGAAAATAAACTACATACAAAAAATTGAATGAGTATTTGTCCCGTAGTGACACTGGATGCGCACTAAAATCTGTTTATCTTGAAATGATTCTACACAATGAAAGTGGAAAGCAAGTGGGTATCCAAGATTTTCTGATAAGAAACATATCATGTAGGACTGGAAATTTGTGAGCATGCTTAACTAACCGTATCAATTTTTCAAGCAAAAAACCCTACAGTTAGAGCTGGCGTGTCCCCAATACAGCGAAACTCAAAATAGCGAGACTCAAAACAGCGTTTCTCATTACAGCAAAGTCTCAATACAGCCAGTACACAACCTGAAAAAATAATTATACAAAAAATAGCACAAAATAAGAATATTCAAAGAAATAAATCGATAAAAGAAAAAAGAAACATGCATGTGGATATGTTAATAATAAACAAACCAGAATAAAAAGCTGTAAGGTCGTGAGAATACATGCTATAAAGCTATGTCAGAAACCTGGCGATTGGTGCTAAAATGTGTGAAAACCGACATCCACCAGATCGAAAAGATGGACCAAATGGGCCAATTTTTCCGCTCTAAAGATAACTGTTTTGAGAATCTGTTCTGATAATTCGCTGAATAGGAGTGAAATCCTGTAAGTGAACGATTTTGACGACCGCTGATTTGTCACTTTCTACTTGGAACCATTTTATAAAAAACAGACTGTAAATGCTCCTATGTTCGGACAGATAAATTATGCTTTTTCCATTTTGAAACGATAAATACAGCGGGGACAGAGCCGAATTGCTATTCAAAAAAGTCGTTGACTTATTTGTCGCATCATTTTAAGATATCACAATTGATTTCCAGTAAGACTGCGTTTGTCGAAACTACAGCGATCGTCCAAATGACCGAAGTACTTGATATTCCATGCATAGCGCCTCCTGCTGCTTTAGAATCATACACTAGCGTTTTATTCGCCATATAGATTTCAAAAAATCTACGCAACTACAGTTCCGAATTCTATAAAAATACGAAATAACTTCAACTAAACAATAACAAGGAAATAAATCAATTTTTCGAGGGAATATGAACTTCCATCTCCATCGATGTAGCTTGAATTCCAAACGAAGGGAGTAAATAATGAGCAACAACAAAATATTTCTTTTCGAATAATTTATAAACGAGTGAAGAAAAACGAAACTGAAAACAAAAATTCCGTTCTACATTTTTCGAAAACTGCAAGACCAAAAAGGATTTCTTGTAATGCTTAGAATGCGAACAACAATAAAAAGGCCATCATGAGACTGAACAGGCCCATAGCTTCGGATAAGGCGAACCCTAAAATAGCGTACGTGAAGAGTTGTTGTTTCAACGACGGATTACGAGCATAGCCAATGATTAATGATCCGAAGATAGAACCGATACCGGCTCCTGAAAAAGAGAAGTTGGCTAAAAATGTGGCGGTATGATGAACGCTTTTCAGAAAACTTTTAAGCATCTATTTCATGAGCTTACAGCGCTTATCAGACATTATGAGCCTATCAGGCTCAAGCTTTTAATACATACGCAACATATTCCAAAGAAAAATATAGACCCTTCTTATCTAGTGATATTAAAGCATTCAATCTTCGATTATTCATCATCAGACAATTTCACTCACACTACCAGGCGGAATTAACCGTCTATGTATGTCCGACGCGTTCGAGACACGATCATCACACTTTGTGCTCCCAAAAAAGACACGTCCGGACGCGAATTTTTGAGGGTTAATTTCGCCCTAGACTGTAGCTACAGTTCTTTCCACATTTGCACTATAATGTGAAAAAATTTGTTGAGGTCTTTCTACAAATGTGGGAAAAAATTTGGGGTTTACAGAAAAGATGCATTTCGGTGCATTCTAGAAATTTGAAATCTCAAAATTTTTCGGCGCTCGCGCCGGTTATAACTTTAATAATCATTATCTATTACCAAGCTCAGTGGCGGCTTTTAGCATGTCCAACCTCATTTACCATTTAATCTTTAATATTTTTCATAATCTTAAACGTATTACTTCATGTTTAATTGGCAATCTTGAATATTATATCTTTATATTTAACGGAGATCGCATTTTTTCGATCATACATTTTTTGAGAAAGACTACCGTCAACTTTCTAAATTTTTTGAAGCGTTTATTCATTTCTTAACGTGAATTGAATTGAAAAGCTTCATGGAAGTATTTTTGGTGTTGCTTTTCGGCCAAATTTATGAAAGGTTACGAACCATTTAAAACTTTTCAAACATAATAAATTTCTAGAAAATACGATTTATGGACACAAAATTCAGATCTAATTTTTGAGATGTTCGAAAAATTGATTATCAGAATGCTCTAAAAGCTCAAAAACAATTGAATAAAGCATCTATATGAGCATTTTTAGGCGAAGAAACGAGTCCTCGAAAATGAAGAAAAATATTTTGACTGTATTTTAAGACGAAAACTGTTCGCCAAAAAAAATTTCGACCACTTTCCACACTTGTGGAAGTTCGCGGAAAAAAACAGTGGGTTGATCATTCAACTATTTAAATCTTGCTTGTATATAACACACCACCGAAGTAGCAATAGAACAATCGACCCGTCTCTGATATACGGTCAAAATGAGGCTCAAAAACAAGAACGAGGCGATGTTTGACTATAACGACAATCAAGGCCGTGGACAAGGGGGGGGGGAGGCGGCCGCCCCCCCCCATTGAGGTAGCATGCACACAGTGTATCGCATAAAATCAACATTTTCTGGGGCTATCCAGTAAAAAAATCTAGTCCGCCACCAATGAAAAAATCCTGCGCACGGCCCTGCGGGAGACTATGCTTATTAAAAATGAGAACTTGTGATTTGTTGTTTGAGGAGCGAAAAAATAGATAAAAAGAAATATAAAAGAAAGCATAGACAACAGCATAGTTTTTTTGGCATTTTACAAGCCATGGCTTGTTGGACTGACAAAATGGCTTGTCGGAATTTTTTGAGTCATGTGTTTGATCATATCCGATGCAGAAAAGAAGCATATTAGAAGGTCATAATCTCAACATTTTCCGGCGCTTCGCGCCGGTTATAACTTAAATAAGCATTATTATTTATTTCCTAGCTCAGGCGCTGCTTCTAACATGTGTTTTAATTGGTAATCTCCAATATTTCATATTGATATTTACTGAAGATTCACATTTTTCCCTTGACACATTTTTTGAGAAAGATCAATACGTCAAGTCTGTAAACTTTATGGAGCGATTATTCCTTTCTTAACGTAAAATCAATCCAAAAGCTTCATGGAAGTAGTTTTCGGAAATTTCTACTCTTCTTACTCATATCTTTTCGGCCAAGTTCATGAGAGTGTGTGAATAAATTAATGGTTTAAAAATTTTTCAAACATAAAATTCCAGAAATTACGAGTTTTGAACAGAAAATTCGAAACTAATTCTTCAAACAGTAGTTGGAAAATTGATTTTCCAGCATCGCAGAATGTCAATACCCAAAAAAAATTTTCCGGCGTTTCAGGCGGGAAAGATTAATAGCTTTTTTGGGCTCTCACTTGTCATCATAGAGGACTTAACCGTTGATTTCTCATGTAATTCAAAGTCATTATGTTTTTGGATAGTTTGCTGGAAAATTTTTTCCACAATGCTTGTAGATTAGACTTCGATAAAACTCAAAAATTTCAAATGTTTCGTGAATTTTAATGAATTAACGGCTCTAAAATGTCATTGAACAAAGGTTGAATGACATCTCTTTTTTGATCGATTGCCATGATGCTCAATTACACATTTCTTTAAAAAATAACCTAGCATTGGAATTTTAACACGTATACTGATACTATAAAATTGGCTTGTAAAAATTTGAAATGGCTTGTAAAATTTTAGGTCAACAAGCCACTTGGCTTGTGACTCGTAGGTCAAAAAAACCCTGGACAACAGATAAAAACGTAAAAACATACATAAACAAAAACATTAACAATACACACAAAAAAATAAAGAAAAAATACATACAAAGAAAAATATATGGCAAAGAGAGACAATAAGAAAGTATTACTACATTCCGGATCGCTCGTTTGGAATTGCACAATTGGGAATTCGCTCACATGACAATCGCTCAATTGGGAATAGCTGACATGGGAATTCGCTCACATGGGAATACCCCGATTGTCTCCTACCTGATTTTGAGATTAAGCAAAAAAATGAAATTAAAAAAATATTTTTTTGCAGACAAGAAGGGCATATCATCTTTGGCTATGATTTCAGATCTAATTTCGATGATCGCAGATTATTTGACTTCTGTTTTTTGAATTGAATAAAAGAAATTTAGTCTATTTCTCATTTCCCTCTTCTCGTTTCATTTCTCAAAACAGCAGTCGTTAAAAAAAGTCATTTCTCATTTCCTATGTTTATTTATACTAAGAAATTGACTAATAGACGAGCATGTCACATGGCGAGTATGTGCTTGTGTTACACTTTATGAACTGAAAAACTTTTTGACCCGTGAACCAGTTAGCAATAAATCAGGCCAGACATTTTTGACCCAACCTGTGGCTCGACTCCGTGTTTTTCTTGTTTGACCCGACCGGGTGTATATATATATATCACTAGTATTCAAGGGGTAATCTCCCCGGGTTCGGTTACTCTTTTTATCTCAATTGGCCTGCGTAGTGGCAATGGAAAAACTAACCTGAACCAGCAACGCCGACAGTAGCAGCACCAGCGCCAATAAATTTTGCGGCAGAATCGATATCCCTGTTGATGCTTGTCGTTTGAAATTCACGTCTGCAAAGCTGAAAATAAGGTTACACAATTATATCGCAGTGCGATTTCAGCAATCCAAAGATTTATATATCTTCGTCGAAAGAAGATGTGGATAAATCGTGTATAGCACAGGACTAACAAAGATTTCTGTGGCACATGACACGTCCCGATTTTTTGATAACGCCTGCCGATGATCGAACAAGAGTGCTGAATCTAACTATACATGTACTGCAACTAATAATCAATTTGGAAAATTATAGAAATGTGATTCTGGAATTTCCAGTCAATCATGACTAATAAAAATTTAATATCAATACTACAGTCTTCCAATGTAATAACTAGAAAATTTGTTTCAAATTGCCTTTTTCTTGGAAAGTTTGAATAGCCTGACCAGAAGACTTACCAATGCCTACTAGTCGGTAGTAGAAGCACTAAAGTTTGAAGTGATGCTGGAATACTGACCAAGAATCTGAAATATTGATGCATAAGACAAGAATTTGTAGCTCATCATCGAACTTTCTTATAGGATGTGGATTTTTAATCAATTATATACATGGCATTCCTACGCAGAATAGTTCTTTCAGGTTGTTGATTTATGTAAAACATTTACAAGGAGCATGGTATTTCGCGCAGTTTTTAGGCTTAGATTAATCGCTGTGTTAAAGTGCCTGACGTGTCCACATCATGGTTACATTGAAAAAAATTTCGGCGAATGCCAAAACGACTCTACATCTGAAAACACATATTTTGTCTTCAGAAAGATACTTTGGTCGTCATAGAAAGCAGCAAGATTTTCTTACCGAAAATATTTGACTGGAATACTATATTTTACAGAAAAACAAACCAATGATAAGGACCAAAAAAAAACTGTGAAAAAACTCGGCCTATTCACGTGTACTTACGACGGTCTGCTCCAGAGGTCCCCAAGGTCGAAAATTTAGGTAGGGGTAAAATCGTAAATTTTAAGGGTAGTACTTGAAATATACCGTGACCTTTTTTTTTTTGCTCTCAACTTTTTGCCAAGGAGGGGGGAGTTGTAGTACTCTAACCACATAGAACTTACATAAATGAATAGTGCCCCTACTTTATGCTTTTTACAGTCAAAAAACGTTTACTGGTTCAACTCAATTTTCCAGCTCCCAATCCTGCATTTTTAAGGCACTAATTATACGTACACAATAGTCACACTTTGAAGACTACTGATTCCTGCACATTTCAAGAATCGGGCACAACATACGTTTGGAAACATTGTTTCAACCAGCATCTTCAGCAGTATGGGCTTATTCCATCGCTGATTAGGCTTGGAACAGTGCTTCCAATTGAAAGTCCTGATGCTGAATGTGACTTTAGTATTATTAATCCCATTAGACTATGAACTACGAGTTTGAAACCAAGTACCACTTCTGATCCACGTCAACAGACCTCACATGTCTCAACTCATAGCAGGAAAGTATGCCACAGCTTGGGTAACCATACGCGCACAGAAGGCCCAACCCAGAAGCGGAGAAAAGGAAAGGAGAGCATGAAGAAGCAGAATTTTAAGAACATAATGTTTTTCTTCCCAAGGGGCGATTTTTTGATTAATCACATATACATAAGTCATTATTTCATCTCCCAATTATATTTATAATGATTTCCTACAAGTAGTATATATTAATGTACTGATATCCTTTCCTAAAAATCGCTATATGGCACAGAAGTTGCATACTTTCCCATTATCATTTGCTCAGTAAATGTGTCAAAAAGAGCAGTGAGTAATTCCTCAGAATCACACATTCTGCAATTTTTCTCGAATTAGTATAACCTACTGGGGAGAGGATGAAGTCTACCAAAATTTTTTGGTATAGTGAGCTGTTTTTATGGGGGTAGTAAATGAATTTTCAAATCTAAGACGGGGGTAATACCCCCCCATACCCCTCCCCACGGGGTGCTCTGGTCTGCTTGAAATAATCTACGATAACGTTTAATCGCCGATTAAAATAATCGGTATGCTTGTCAGCCGATTAAAGGACGATTACGTAATCGCCGATTAAATTCCTATAATCCTCGATTAAAAGGAAGATCTCTCAAATGAGCCAAAGGAAGATCTCTCAAATAATGTGGCGGACATTGAAAACCGGTCAGAATCATACTTCAACACAGTCCAACTTTAATCGGCTGACAATATTACACTGGACCACAAAAGCTTGCCGGCCTCTCATCTTACCATGTTAGTATTGAGCATTGCGACGGAGCATCTTGAAACAGGCTGCCTCGATAACGTATTCAACTAAAAGTAAAATTTATATACGTGACGAACACTACTAGTAGATTAAATTCATATACTCGAAAGTTAATTTCTGAGTTTTCTGATGCATGAATTGAACAGCTCAGGGAGAAATTATGAAAGAAAAAGTTGAAGAACTAAACGTATGAAGTTCTCTTTCAAATCGGTACGAATTTCTCGACGAAAAAGTCCAAAGCGGTGGTCGGAAAAAAAATTGTCGTCAATATTTATGATACGAAGCGTCCTGACTTTTTCCAAAAATGGCTATATTATTAAACCAACACTATATACATTTTATAGTTTATTCGTCCAAAAATACAACTGTCTCCATGGTTAGCTCTCAGGGCTGCTCGAGAGATTCTCGTTCAGGGTTTATAGCGATTCCTAAAAACAAAATTTTCGTTCTTTTGGTTTACAAGGATAGATGGATACGTTTTTTACCGGTACGTAATGACTTGTCGTTTCTTGGTTACTCACAGACGCTTTGTTCAAATGTTTTTGAGCTTTTTCAAGCCTTCGACGTTTTTAGAACCGCTAATTCATCAGAATTGAGGAAAAAATTGAAATTTTCGAGTAAGAAGTCTAATCTACAAGCTTTGCGATACAAATTTTTCAGCAACCTATCCAACAGCATAATGACTTCGAATTACATCAGAAATCTACGGTTAAATCTTCTATGATGACAAGTGAAAGCCCTAACTTTCCGGCAGGAGCGCCAGAAATTTTTTTTTGAGTATTGACATTCTGCGACGCTGGAAAATCAATTTTCCGAACATTTATTTCAAGAATTAGATTCGAATTTTGTGTTCGAAAGTCGTATGTTCTAGAATTTTATCCAAAAATTTTAAAAAATTTTTTTAGCCCTTATGAACTTGGCCGGAAAGATGAGTAAGAAGAGTAGAAATTTCCGAAAACTACTTCCATGAAGCTTTTGAACTGATTTTTGAACTCCAAAAAGCTTAGAGACTTGACTTATTGATCATTCTCAAAAACTGTTTCAAGGAAAAAATGCGAATCGTCATTAAATATCATGATGAAATATTGAAGATTACCAATTAAAACATGAAATAATACGTTGAAGATGTTGAAAACTATTATCAACCAAGTGATAAACGAAGGTAGAGATGCTAAAAGCCGCGCCTGAGCTGGTTGATACATAATAATGATAATTAAGATTATAATTGGCGCGAAGCGCCGAAAAAATTGTGAGATTATGACCTTCTAAAATGCATCTTTTCAGTATCCGATCCCCAAAATTCCCCCGACAAATGGGGCGGGGGGGGGGGGAGGATAAACCCAAAATTTTATGCTGGGGGTTACAACGCTTTCAAAATTTTAAGGAGAGTGGTCGAAAAAAATTGGAAATTCTTCCGGAAAAGCCGCTTTTCCCCAATTTTATCTAATTGTCCCGAGTTTAAGTGGAATTGGGTATAGGCTTGACCAAACTGGGGGTTGGAGTTCCGACATCTGGGTAAAAGGGTTCGAGCAAGTTGGGGGTGGGGCACCATTCTTTTCCTCAAATGGGGTCTTCTGAGGAAAAAAATTTTGGGTATGGTTCTAATTGTGGAAAATTTTTTGGGGAATTCAAAACCGAAAAGATGCGTTTTGGAGGACTTAAAATTCAAAGTCTCAAAATATCAGGCGCGGCCGTTAGCATATCTACTTCGTCTCAATAATTAATGCTCAATAAGTTTCTATCAACCATGTTAGCTCGTTTCATTTTATAATCGTCAACAGTCAATTATGTCGCCAAAAATAGAAATTTCTCATCAATTCTTTCAATTTATTCTCACGATGCTAGGGATTTTTCAAACGGTTGCAACCTGAACTTATGCGTTTATTGAAGATGGAGATCGAAGACATCATTCTAGACTGCGATTTTAGAACTTCTGTTCACGAATATCTGTCGGAGACATACATGTAATTGGGGGGGGGGGGGGAGTGCTATGGGAACCCCCCAGAAATCGTCGACCATATGGCTAACCATTGGGCGACCGCCCCCCAGGATTTTGCAATCCAATGGCTAGCCATATGGTAGCCGTTGGGACCCGCATACTTTTGGTCGGAAAAATACTGAAAAATGTAAATTTTTTGATTAAGAATGTCCATTTTTGAACGAAAAATGGTAAAAAGTGTGAATTTTCTTGGCGCTTCACGCCATGGATACATTTCCAGGTCTTTTCAGGGAAAAATTACTATTTTTTGTGAAAAAATCGATTTTTTCTTTGAGAGATCCCTCTTCCCAAAATTTTGATAACTACTGACACTCGGCCCCAAAAAAGTCGTCCAACCCCCCCCCCAGACCTCGGAACTCCGTTACATGTACGGTCGGAGAGGTTTCTTTTCCAGCGTTTTAGAATATAAAAACCCGTGAAATTTTACGGCGCCCCGCGCCGGAATGAGGAACAAATCATTCCGGCAATTTGATTTCAATTCTCAACGTTTTGAAGGTTTATTTTCCAGTGTTTCAGAAGGTGAATATCCAAAAAAATTTCCGCCGCTCCGCGCTGGACCAAGAACTAAATAAAATTAGGTGACTCTAATCGGAACCACAGAAATGTTAATAGCGGATAAATTCATGAGAACTCTATCGTTAACATGTTTTACCCGCTGCTGTAGAACAACAATATATTCTTCATGAGCTCATCAACATGAGTAGAAGTTTCTCAATTTTTTCCCTCATTCTTGCAGGTTTCTGACTCAAAATGCAGCAAATGCTTGGGTATGTTCGTAAAATGCATAAAAAAGTATACGTAGTCACATATTGAACGTTTTTCAAAAATGTGTTCAAAAAAATCCTGAAGGTTCAAATATGCCAGTTTGGACCATCCTGGCGCTCTGCGCCAGGACAAAAATTAAATAAAATTGGATAATTCTAATTGGAACCACGGAAATATTGATAAAGGATGAAATCATGACAACTCTGTCGTTAAAATGCATTCTCTGCTCTTGTAGAACAGCAATATATTCTTCATCAGCTCCTTTTAACTAAGATGCCAGAATTTTCTCAATTTTTTCCTAATTTATTCAGGTTTCTGAATTCAAAAGCATTAAATGCATGGGTATGCTGCTAAAATGCATAAAAAAGCATCCGTAGGCACATTATAAACGTTTTTGAAAACGTGAAAAAATTTTGGGAAATGAGGAAAAAAAATTTTGGGTCCGGTTCTCAGGGTTGGCGGGCATTGGGTTTTTGGGTTGGAAAATTAGACATTTCTAGGTTTGTGGGTTTTATGAAAAATTGATTTTTTTCTATTTTGTTCTCAGGAATACAAGTTTCTCTCTGAATTAACAATCAAATTGAGAGTTGAGCCGACTCTAGTAACTACAGTGCAGTCTTTTCTGACACTGACATGACAACAGAGTTGAGATGAGATCACACAACAAACAAATCAAATGCTATCATAAATTTTCAATTCAGGGGACTTTTTAGCTTTATTCGATTCGGTTCCTACGACTGTTCTGTTGAGTTGACTTATTCTAATCGAAAAGCTAAAGATTCATATCCAATTATGTTCGACTTGTCTTTTGGCTGAAGTTGATTTGATTCAGTAGTTTATCTGAATATTAGGCAGATTTTACAGCTCATGAGTCATGAGAACTTATGAGCAGTGCTAGTTAGCAATACATAGCATTACTTGTGACTGCCAAGCTTTTTTTTGTACATGACCCATTTGCACATGTACAAACGGCAGCCAATATTTCATTGGTACAATTAGTACATAGCAAAATAGGTATAAGTAAGCGAACTATGTTCCTCTTTGTCACAACCTAGGACTAATAACCAAATCAGTGTAATTTTCAAATGTTATTTATAACCACTACAAAAATTCATTAAAATTGAGCAAAAATTGAAATTTTCGAGTTTCAAGTCTGATTTACAAGCATTGTGCAGAGGTCCCCAAGATCAGACTTTTCAGGTAGGGGTAAAGTTGAAAATTTCGGGTGTAGTGTAGCTAAATGTTCACTAAACACTTCATTTTGTCTCGAAATTAGGCAACCAGTGACAAATTTTCAAGACTTTAGGTGGGGGTAATACCCCCCTCATACCCCTCCCATGGGGCTGTCTGGCATTGTGGAACAAATTTTTTAGAAAACTATCCAATAGCATAATGAATTTGCACTAGATGATAAATCGATGGTCAAGTCGTACATGACAACAAGTGAAAGCCCCAAAAAGATGTTAATGTTTTTTGGGTATTCACCTTCGGTGACGCTGGAAAATCAATTTTCCAAACATTTATTTCAAGAATTAGATTCGAATTTTGTGTTAAAAAAATTGTATATTTCAGATTTTTATTATTTGAAAAATTTTAAAACCAGCAATGTATTCGTCAACTCTTATGGACGTGGCCGGAAAGATATGAGCGGAAGCATACCTGTAAGTGGTTCGATCAGTTGGGGGTTAAATCCGAAATTTGGGGGGAGGGGGTCGAAAAAAGTCGAAATTTTTTCCAAACTGGGGGTGGGGGGTTGGGTATATGGTTGGTCAGGTTGGTGGGGGGGGGGGGGGGGCCCAACACCCCCAATCACAGGTATAAGCGGAAGAGTAAGAATCTTCTACAGACTACTTCCATGAAGCTACCAAATTGGTTTTACGTTAAACAAGGAATAATTGCCTCAAGGAGTTTAGAGACTTGACGTGTTGATCTTCATCAAAAAATGTTTCAAGGATGAACTGTGAATATTCATGAAATATCAAGATAAAATATTGAAGATTACCACTTAAAACATGAGATAATACGATTGAGACGATAAAAACTAATGATAAGTGAAGGTAGACATTCCGAAAGCCGCGTCTGAGTTAGGTAATGCAAATTAATGATCATTATAGTTTTCGCGCTGTAAAATTTTGAGATTATGAACTACTAAAATGCACCAGAATGCATATTTTCTTTACGTTATCCCCAAAATTTTCTTCCCTAAATGGCGAAAAAGTCGTTTGAACTTGTACAAATGACTACCTCAATTTCGTTTGCCCCCAAAAAATTTCATTTGTCTACGGCAATAAAAAAACACTGGTCTGCTAGAGTTTTTCTTTACCTACTGCTCACAGCCATCAGCATTTCGTGAGCCGACTTGAGCAGCCCTAAAAATTAGAGGCAGACAGCAGACCCACTGAAGAAAGAGGCAGCGCTGACGGCTTTTTGGGTCCGAAAATGGACCGCCAAGTATTCTAGTTGAATGGCTACAAGCAGTATGAATGTTGAAGAAATAAACATCAAACTATTTTTTCAGCCTGCAAAGACATAATCTACAAGCAACTCAATGAATAAATGATCTCGGCAAGTGAAGATGAAGAAAAAAAACGTTTCGTTACAAAATGCTAGAGAGCGGCCCAAAAATCTGCTATGCAATATTGGTTGATGGACGGCAAAACGTGGCTCTTGATCCAAAAATTTTTTTGATAGCATCGGTCAAAAAGCTAGTCTTCATAAAATTCAATTACAAATTTTTTTGAGGGTGCATTATCTCATTAGTTCTGTAGAAACTGCCTGTAAAAAAGCCGAGGAACAGACAATTGGCTTGATGTATATTTTGGCAGCTTTAAAAATGAAATGAGCTTTGCAAGATTTATGCGATATTCATATCAATCGAGCAGTAAAATCTTGTGATGGATTTGCAACCAAAAATGTTATAAAACTGTCCTCAAAGCATGGATCTTTATATTCAACGTACAAAACGATCAAGGCCATTTTTTGTAATTAAGCGAGAAAAATAGGAAATTTTCTGAGAAGCTTTATCAATTTGTATCCGCATTGATGAATCTAGGAATCTCAAAGATTTAAAGTTACTCATAGTTTACTTTAATATTTGCTGAAGTGATCTTACCAAATGTGGTGAACATTTAGTTTCCGTGTTAGAATTAGAAAGCAAATGTGATGCCGAAACTATTTCGAGTAAACTTGATGATCTAATAACTGAAATTGGTATTAGAAAAGAAGCTATTACTATGTTCTAGGGATGGGCTGGATCGACTTTTTTGCTGATGGCGGATCGGGATCTTGAAAAATTTGTTTTGGCGGATCCGGATCGGATCCAGATCCAAAAAATTTGGTTCAGCGGATCCAGATATTGAGGGACAGATCCATGCAGATCCGGATCTTTCGATAAGTATATGCATTATGTCTAATTTGTCTAAAATTGAGTTGTATGAATTTATATTCATTCGTGTCAATAAATTATTGATGTTTGACATGTTTGTTTATTGAAATAGTTCAGATGTACTAATTTTCATTCATTAAATTGTATTCATGTTAAGATTAATATTGGTTTCATCAGAAAAGAAATTAATATAAATGGAAACTTTTTTCCAGAAATTATGGATTCAAGTTCTTCTTTCACTAGCAGAGTGTGGGATTACTTCACAGTCTCCCCAAATGATGAAGAAAAAGCAAAGTACAATGAATGTGGAATACAGCTATCCAGAAAAGGCCGTGGTACTGGATGTCAAAGAAAACATTTGGAGAAGAAACACCCAGCAATATTTAAGCAGTTCACAGCAAAAGAAGAAGATAATGAAAATAAAAGTAACTGTGGAACGAATTACCACTAGTTATGTTAAAGAATTAATTTCTGTGTTTTCCATTAAAGGTAGCCAAAAAAGTGACCCTAGTGATTCAAAAACCAAATTGAAGCTTGAACTTAAATCTCAAACATCTTTGGACAATTGTTTCCTGCAGAAAGTAAAATTAAATCAGCTGATTCAGAAAAAATGAAGGCTTTTGTTGTAGTTTTTTCAGAAAAAATTGCCCTCACATAATCCGAAATCAGTTCACCTTGATTTCAAAATAGCACGAATGCTGGCAATTTGTGATTTGCCTTTTGAATTTGTGGAATCAATTGGATTTCAAGATTTAATGACTGAAGTAATAAGAATGTGTGAGATCTGATAGAGTGTGT